>VYZX01002785.1:7809-20559 GCA_013401335.1 Brachypteracias leptosomus | reverse complement strand
TAGGCGGGCCCTGCACCACATTACTTCATTTACATAACCTTGAACATACTCAGTTTAGTTGGAATTGCCTCAAAATGGTTTGTCGGTTGCTTTTATATTCCTAGTTACTCCAAACTATGCACACCTAGCAAATGGGTACATAATGAGATTTCTTTTCTCTGCTACTTAACTTAGAAGATGAAATTTCCTGTGTCAAAGTAAAATCATTCTAGTTTATTCACAATTAAAATGTGTAGTGCACTAGTCCATCACCTTTTCAAACCTGACTTCTCAGTTTCAACTAAATGAAAAAAATTACTAAAATTAAATATTTAATATGTAACAAGCATCTCTCTAAAGCTAGCAAAAATCTGAGAAACATGTATGCACTTATACTTCCTTCAAAAGGGAAAACTACTCACTCCCTACATAAAGGGAGTCTTAATCCACAAAAAAGTTTACAAGCAAAAATTTCCTTGCCATCTACTCAGACTTAGAACCCATATTTAGCCTGGCATTGTCTGCATTTTGACATTGTTGTTACTTCATAAGTATGACATTTTTTATATGTTTAAAGAAATTAAATTAAGAAAGACGTTATTAAATTGTACTGAATGTTACTGAGAGTGTCTCAATGCAATCAAAGAAAACTGAAAGTAGATTTGCTCTCCACTCTCTGTATGTCAGGACCAGTAATGGAAGCTAAAGGAGTAAATGGATTAAGATGCTAGAAAAGGGATGATATCATTTTCTGAACTCAGTAGCCTGGCCCTGCTTGTACTATGAAGGTGAATCACTGCCGAGCATTCATTCACTTCATTTTGGAGTGTTCAGGATACAAAACTCACCTCACTCATTAACAGATGGCTTCAATGTTTAAGTGCACTTTAATGCAAAAAGGCATTTCAGACAATTTGCAAAATGACAAAAGTAAAGCTCCTGACAATCATAATGATGGAACAAATTCTGCTATGTTAATATGAAACCAAATTATCTAAACATACAGAAAACTGTGTTTTATGTTGTGTTTCAATTTTGTGTTTCCAGACTCAACAATAGGTAAAAAACTTACAGCATGGTGTTTGTATATTAACAACTATAAAGTGTTTTGAGTTATGTCATAGAATCATAGAATCATTTATTTTTAAAAAGACCTTTAGGATCATCAGATCCAACCATTAACCCAGCATTGCCAAGTCCATCACTAAAACGTGTTACTAGGAGCCATATCTACATACCTCCAGGTATGGAGACTCCACCACATGCCTGGGCAGGCCATTCCAGTGCTTTATAATGCAGTGGAGAACTTTTTCCTGATATCCAACTTAAACCTGCCCTGGTGCAACCTGAGGCAATTTCTTCTTGTCATATCACGTCTTACTTGGGAGAAGAGACCAACACCCACTACAATCGCAACAATCCCCTTTCAGGTAGCTACAGAGAGCGATAAGGTCTCCCCTGAGCCTTCTCTTCTCCAGTCTAAACAACCCCAGTTCCCTCAGCTGCTCCTCATAAGACTCGCTCTCTATACCCTAGAAGTAGATTCACTTAAGACTACTTTCTCTGTTAGAGTTACTAATGGGTTGCTGTATTATAAGGAGAATTAATTCAATCTTGACTATTTCAACAGTTCTAATAACACTGAGTGAAGTGCACATTACAATATGTAAAAAAAGAATGAAATGGAAACTAAAAGAAAAGGAATTGAATTGTGCAGTTAAAGGAACTAAATAGGCAAGCAGGTAAAGGAACATAGTAATAATACATTTTTAATTAATAAATGAACGTGAAAAATAAATATTACGTTCGTACTTAATAAAAGCTTCACTCAAGAATTCACTTTTCTCAGTAAATTCCTGACGTATTGGAAAATTTATGTAGAATCTTACACTGAGAAATTAAATTAGAGAAAATACTGTGACTGAACCTCTATTGTAAAGAAAATTATATAAAGAAACCAACAACATACAACCAAAAACAAACCCAAGAAAACATTAGTACAAAAATGCGCATGCTATTCCCTGAATAATCTTTTAAAAATTAATCCACCAATTCAAACTGGTTCTTAAGCGTGTTAAAATGCCTTGCGACTGGACTGGACTGGTCTGATCCATTCTAAGTTAGTGCCTCTGTCTACTGCTGATACTTCCTGAGCAAGGACACTGCTCTGAGCAACATGGGCTCCCATCCAGGCTATTATAATGCCCACACCATGTGGGTACAAGACTCTTATTCTGATTTGAATTCCTATAAGACTTTATACCTTGACTGATGTGGTGGTGCATCCAGATTGTCCAGACCCTCCCTCTCTGTATCAGAATTATGTCCTCAACATCAAGAAATTCCTGTCTCCTCCACCAACCAACATATTAAATTTATGATGCCATAACTTGGAAGGCACCCAATTTCCACTGCAGATATTTGTTGACCTTTGTATTACAGTCTTCTCCTTTTCCAGGTTTAAATTTTCTGACTTTAGATCCTAAACTCCAAAATTAGGAAGTCTATTATGCCACACATTATAAATACCTTGACTAAAACAGTAGATTGTCATTTTACAAAGTTGTCATGGTTTTCACGTTACTCAAACAACAGCTTAGTATTTTACAGAACTCAAAATTAATTCCCCATGAAAATCAAATCTACTAACACACATTCAACATCAAACTCAAGACTAAACAAAGAATGAACTACTTTGCAAAGGTCAGATCTGTGCCCCTGATGGCCAATCACTATTTGGTATGCTTAGGATATACCCTGATTTTCCATTTGGCTACTCAAGAACATCCAAGTAAACCTGCTCAGATTTTGACAGCTCAGTGTGCAATGTCACCTGAAATCACATCTCAAATCTTCCAGCCTATTTTATAAGTTGCATTGTGGGATTGTTAAGGGCAAACAGAAAACACACCTAATAGGTAAAGCTAGGAATTTATTGCTAGCATGAATGAAATCTTAACAATGTAATTAACAACATATTATTAGTGAAGATCTATTTTTTTAATGAAAAAATAAGTTAAAATAAAGAAAACACTGTGATGGAAAATAAGTTTCAAAATCATACAATTAAAGCTGATAAACACAATACAAATAATTACTTCTTAGTGTCTATGCCTTTCTTGTGTTATGCATGCCCTTTCACTGACTCTTAGAGCCCTAATGTTGATAGTGTCCATGGTGGTTATGCAATGTACAACTTGTCATCACCATTCTATGTCTTTTGCCAGGAGGTGTGTGCTGTTGATATTGATGGACTCCTCTTCCTCAGTCTATGTTCTAACTGACGTAATTCTTCTCTTTGCTAACACGTTTTTTACAATATGTTCTTTTTCATTGATCTGAGAGTCCATGCTACTTCCAATTTATTATATATGGTGGTTTCTATGCTGCTGCTCATATTCATTCTTTGTTCTATTTCTCCTAACTCTGTTCTGACCACTGTGATTCTGTGATAGCCAAGAGGTTTCCAGTGCCAGCTTGTGTCCCATGTTTGTATGTTCATACTCTGCCCTCGCTTCTCAAGGCCTCCGTTACCATACCATGCCTTTGTTTCTCCACAGTGTATCTTTATATATAGTCTTATAAATCTCTTATTCTATGCAGAATATGTTGGTTTGTGCTGTCTGTATAAAACCATGACTGCACCACACAAAGAAAAGTAAAACACGTCAGACATAGCCATTAGACTAACTGCTAACTCAATTATAAACACAGCTCCAGGCAGGTTAAGAGAAGTTAAGATGAATCAAGTATCACAAGCCTCAGTGCCGAGGCCTTGCAGGCTCAGTACAAAGCTTATGTCTGTTATCAGCAGTGCCATTACTGCAATTACTGTGCTATAGTGCTACAGGATCACCGACAATCACAGTCAAAACAAGAAATCCTAGCACTGTATGTATATGTATGTGTGTGTGTGTGTGCCCATGTGTATGCATGAAGTGCTACAGTCTCTTCCAGAATCTTGTAGTATATGGGATTATATTTTCTCTATTTTCTATATGGCTAAAGTTTTTGCTATAAACACAAATCTGGGACCTTATTACCTACAGCCAGCTTTACTCTAACTTTTGGGTTTTGTATAATGGCATTAAAGTCATAAAAGAGATCATGCTGTGGTTTATGAGCTGAGAAAGTAGTCTCCTACTACAGAGTAAAATCACACCTTGCTTATCTGACCAGAACAGGATGCCATTTGTGAAATATCTATTGGAGGAGGCCATGTAGAGTAAATCTGAAACAACATTTGATAATGAGTCCCAGCAGGTTATCACAGCCAGTATCAAAGCTAGTTCATATTTAGTAGGGACAATTACACAACCGACACTTGGCAATAGTTAAGTCCTTTATGTGTGTTTATGCATGGACACTCATGAAAATGGTACAGATCATTGAGTTTCTGTCTGATCACTTCTTCACAATGAGAGGGGCTTCAGAATGGTTCTACTTGATTTATTCCAGAAATAAACTGAAGCCACTTTCTATATGTAAGAGAATGTTCTGCGGGTGACTTAGTGTATGTTATCCTTTTTTCCACCTTTCATAAATTGCAACTGGCTTTCTCACGTATTTCAGTGTTGACAGCTCCTAGGTCTCTGCATCATTCCTCACTTTTGTTGAACTTGGAAGCTGTTATAAATATGTTAGTGACTCAGCATGACCTTCATTATTTTCACCTTGATGGGTCATCACATTAAGTACAAAAATAATGGAATGTACAACTAGTCCCAGTTTTCCAAGCATAACTGTTAGTAACCCATTGTCTAATAGTAATCCACATTTTGCTAAAAGACTATTTTTGCTGAGTTATTCTGCAATCAAAAATTAATTATTTAATTATCAAAATAAGTAAAACGTATCTTTACAGAGCTAATGGGTGGTAGAATCTATGATTCTATGACTCTAACCTGAGCTGTGGAGTCAAAATGGGTTTTTTTAGGACCGAGGATCTGATAACATATTGCCATGCATTTTTTGCATATAAAAATACCTTTTTCCCCGTCTTCTCCCCCAGCTACAAGACCATTACAGTAATAAATGACACAATAATTTCCTGTTGGTGGTAGTGGTAATTCTATATATGCAATTGCGAATCAAGTACTACATGGGTAATCTCTTCTACATTCACACCTGAATTTATTTAAATCGGTTAGTTATTCTGAATGAATACTAAAGCTTTCATTAGGGCACTTATGCCATTAACTACATTTATAAGGACCACAACAAAAACTAACTTAAAGCACTGCAAAAGTGGGCAATTAAGACATTCAAACCAAACCAGTGACTAGATAGATCTGAAATAGCAGTAAGTGTTCAGTTTGAAAAAGCTGAGTTAAATACTCTACTGCCATAAATAGCAGCTCTTAAACAGCCATTTATCTTGGCCAATTAAATGATTCATTAGGGACCAGGGAGGCACTGATGAATGAAATATCCATAGGGGAATACAGTAGATTCTTGATATGGTAAACTATGTAATTCAGAAGACTTGGGCTTGCACACTCACCTAAATTTTCTGAACACGTCTGCCAAAACCACCTTAGACTCCAATGACGTACAGTAATGGGACTTCTATCATATTAGTGCAGATGACTGTGTTAAAAAGTCAAGAAGGACATTTTCAAGCACATGAGACTTAATTTAAATCAAGAGTTTTCTGGCAAACTATCTCAGCAATTACAGCTATTTCTACACCAGTGGCTTGGTTTAATCATTAATAATGAAAGGGCACAGGTAAAGAATACTTTACACAACTAGTAGAAAAATAATTATTAGACATAACATCTGTTGCTGTTCACATGGGAATGCTCTACTCCTCATGGGCATGCAGCACTTACCTCCAGTGAAAATTCAACATCAAAAAGGGCTATTTAAGGGATAAAACTCATGCTGACTAATATTAGAGAACTTGCGAGACTAGGCTTGAATCACTGGCATATGGGCAAGATGTTAACAGAAGCACTCTGAAACCCTCTCTGAACAACTTTTTTCCTTCCTGAGGATCTTAATAAGGGCAGCCTTCCTCCTTTAGTGCCAAAAGATAGATAGGGTGAATTCCCATGTTATTGCGCAGTATATTTAGGATTTCTACGCTCTTCATTGCTGTTCCACAGTGTATCTCCTTTTCTTTTTCATATGAAATCTCACATCTATGAAGAAATGAAATTTTGCATAGTCTTTCCACATCATTGCAAAGATTTGCAGAGTAGCCAGATCATTATTTCAGGTAGTTCCTTATTTTGGTTACTCATCCTTTTATAGTACAAGAGTTCAGCATCTCCAAATCAGACAAGGTCTTAAATCAGCAAGTTGGGGTTATTAACAATGTAATAACAGCAGATCTAAAACACCTTGCATTAATCTAACAGTGTGATATTAGCCAGTTCAAATAAATATAAGCAAATATGCCTCCATAAGGTCTTATGAAAACACTTTATACTATAACCTCTCAGCAGAGACTGCACTCACAGTGAGCTTTAATCATGTAGGTCTGAGTCATATTTTATCATTTTCTTCCTGCTGGCCATACAAAAATATGTTCTGAAAGAAAAAGAAGTGGAAACAGATGCCTCAGCTATGCAGACTGCAGACAGCTTGTTAGGAATACCACAAGATAATGCTCACACGTGGTCTATTAAATACTCAGGAGGAACCGAGTCAAGCCACACTTTTTAACTACAAAAAGATATTCTACTAATATTTCCTTTAAAGTAGTAACTTAAGGAAAAACACCTACTAGTTTTGCCTAAGAATCTTTACTGTAGCAGAAATGGATCTAAATTGGAGGAAGGAGAACTACTTTTTGAGGAGTATTGGTGCTTAAAGTGAAAAAGAAATTCCTGGAAAGAGTTTGTGCTTAGGAGACAAGAACACAGGAAATTACACTCTTGTGTAAAAGTTATTCTTTCTTGGTGATCTGTCATTCATTCTAGTTACCAAATTAGAATGTTCATAAAAATATTTAATTACCTTTATTCAGACATTCAAAACCTCCATCTACCATACAGTACCCTCCTGTAAGGTAACTTTGTACACTAAGTGGAACTTACTCAATGCCATTAGGCATACTAAGACATATGGACTGTTGTCAATAGTGGCTGTTAGGAAAATGGACTCATCTCTCTAGAATGTTACCAGGTATATGATTTTATTCAGAGAAAAGAAACTTTCCAACATTGTTACACATAACCTCTGCCTCATCCTGCGATGTGTCAAGCCATAAAAGCATCCCACAGATGTGAGAGGCAGAAATGCAATCTTCTTTGGAGATCAAGAAGGAACCTATATTAAAAGGGATTTGAAAGTCAAGGGAGAGACTTCACTGTAGATTGTGGGTTGAGGAAGCCCAGCTAAACCCGTCTGGCCCAGGCTGAAGGACAGATTATTCTGTTCATCTCTGCCGTTTCTCTGCCCTGATCGGTGGTTTCAGGTAGTCAAATCATGGAAAGACAGGGAAAAGGAACAGAGAGAGATACAGATATGTCACAGGAAAGGATGAAGAGAGGTCTTTGGGGAAGATAATGTACACGGAGGAGTAGTAAGTTCTAGGCATGATCAACACTATTTTCTGTTTCCCAGAATTTGAAAAGAAAAATGGAATTTTTGAAGTTCTGATTTTGTTCAATATTCAAGTACATCTTCAGTGTATGTATTCTGTCTCATGCACAAACACTGGCATTTGCTGTCCTTTCCAAACATGCCTTTTCCTTATGTTCTTAGATTTTGCAAACATTTATACTCAGATTTTTACAAAACACCTAAGTAGGAATTGTGTCAGCAGTGCTTCAGAGTGCAGATGCTGCCTTTACCTGCCATATCTCTTCTTAGTGACTGAGAGCTTTCATCTACAAAAATAAATCTTATTTAAAAGAGATGGCTAGACTAAAAGGAACACCAACTACAACAAACATAATCTGAATATTTTGCAAAACCCATGAAGACAGCTCCCTCAGCTGAGTTCTGAACAAAAAAGCCATCTTAGATCTTTCTAATCTAAAGAAGAAGTATCATCACTGATCATTCTGTGTAGATAATGCAGTTTCAGGGTGTACCAAGAACAATGAGCACTACCTTCTCTTTCTCCTATATTCTCTTATTATTTCTTTTTCTCATCAGATACCTTCTATCTCTGCTTTCAAATCAGTTTCTTTTTCCTGGCTACAAGTGTCCGCAGAGAGCCTGGAGAACAGATGAATTCACTGAGAGATGTCACACTGTAAATGAGAAGATGCTTTAACAATGCTTAATCTGCATCTTTCAAAAAACTATTATTCAGCAAAAGCACAGAACTTCACATTGTAGTTGATTAAAACCATCTAAATTTTTTCCAAGAGAGTTTTAAAACTTTGTGATTTTTATCCCTGAAAATACATTTTTGGAGCAGCATGTTGCTCTGTTATATAGCCATTCTACAGAATATTAAAATATGAAGTTATAGAAAATGTACATAAAAAATGTCCATACTCTTGATAAATATTAGCAGTTGTAATTGTCATAAAAAGAGACTTCAACATAGCAAAAATATGATTTTTTTTAAGAACTCTCAATGGTGAGACATTTCTTCTTTGTCATGAGGAAAAAAATGGAGAGATTAAATGCCCTCTAGTGCGCAACTGAGGCAAAAGATATCACCTTTTATATTAATTTATATTTACATTAAGTAAATTACTATTAGATAAACTGCATTTTTAGTAAAAAATAAGGGACAGGAAGATGACCTTTTTAATTTTACTTTACATGGAGCCAGAATTCACTGTAATATGCCCATCCTTATCATTGAACATTCAATTTCCTTCTTTTAAAATAGGTATTTTTAAGAGAATGTGCTTACATGGATTTCATATATGCATTTTATACCCTCAAAGCAAAGCTACTTTATTATTACACTCACATTAAATGCAAGCATTCTAAGGAAAAAGATTTGTCAGATGGAAAAGTAAACAAATGGAAATGTGAAGTGAAATGACAATGTTACTTGAATATATTTAAGGGAAGTTTGCAAGTACCATCACTATGGAATCTATAAAAAATGCAGTGAAAACTGAAAAATCAGGAAATTGAAGATTCATCTTTTGAATCAGATAAATAAGAAGAGAAATTAACATCTCCTGTGGGAGGAGCTCAGCCCTTTTAAAAATTATGATCCACCAGTAAGTGACAGACACTTTCAAATACTCTAAGACTGAAAAGGTTTCTGTAACGAGATACTAAAACCAGAGGTACAGATTCAGTCCCAGCAAATTCAAAGTGCTCAGTCAGCTTTTCAGATGAAGTTATTGTGCACTTGTACATTGTGGTTTCTAAATCTCAGAAAGGGAAGAAATCTCATTTCTCTTTGTTATTGAAAACTATGACAGTTTTTACAACTGTATTAACAAAAATTCACATTTTCATTGTTCATCTTCTGACTCACAGTTGAACCAGAATCAACAAACAGGATTTGGTAATTGCTCTAATTTCATTGTTCAGAATGAGCAGTAGTTTTCTCTGTACTAGACAGAACCCTGGTGTCCTAGCAGAACCTGATCCCAGTGGAAGGCAGGACCATCTTAGATTCACATTGCAGAAGTAGTTTCATGAACCACTCATGAACCACTGAAACCAGTAGTTTCACAAACCACTCATAGTGGTTTGTGTCCTTTGGAAGAACTGATTCAAATAGAGATCTTCTGTGAACCCAACATTGGAATTACATGGCATCATTAGGGTGTGTCAGTAACATTCACACAAGTGGAAAATGAATTAAGGAAAACTATAATCATGATCCATCACTCTGATGATATATTATTTATGAGCAGTATCTGTGTAATGTTACAAACTGACCCAGTAAGTACTCTCTGGGAATTCCTCTGAAAGTGGAATCCCAGAAAGCTCATCTACAAGGTGATACTTTGACTTATACCTTCTGGACAAATACAGCAGGAAATTTAGGAATGAAGTCTAGCAAAGGATTTTACTCTGTGAATGCGTTTACTCAAAAGAAGACAAAAGTTACAAAGCTTTACAAGTATTCCACAATCCTCTTATCTCTCATCTAGGTTCATCCAGCTATATGGTGGGACATTTTTTTGGTATTTCATTCTAGATGGAACCTCACTACCATTTGTCTTTCCAGCCTCTCTTAGTGTGGTCCTTCTGAAATACAGTATCATTTTGAATGCATGTTAAGATGGCAAATCTATTTCTTATCTTCCTCAGGCTATTTTATGGAGACACAGTTGTTTCGCAGAGACTTTTGAGAACTTAAGAGTCAATATCCCTGCTTTCATCTCAAAAAGGTTTCAGAGAGCAAAGTTCAATAACCACAGAAAAGTAGCTTCAAGAGAGTCACAAGAATAGCAGTTTCAATATCAATACGTCATCTTTGACAGATAATTGCATGGTTTTTTCAGAGAAATTTTCAACCTTCTCAAGATTGTTCCTTCCTCACCTCAGAAGCCTTTTACAGAAAAATAGTAAATCAATCTTGATGTCCTTACTCTTAACAGTCCTAACCCACTCTGTCTTTGCTGTGTTCATACTTTCCAGAGTTCCTGTTTTCCTCCATGCCTCCCACTGGGAAGACATTGATGGCAGCCACAACATAAAATATGGTGTGTCCTGAGCCACCAATCCCTCTCTGCAGGAACTGTATCAGATTTCCCATATGTCGTGGACNCCACAGTTCTTTTGATGCAGCCCAGGATGTGATTTGCCTTCTGAGCTGCAATTGCACATTGGTGGCTCATATCCAGTTTTTCATCCTCCAGCACCCCCAAGTCCCTTTCCACAGGACTGCTCTCAATTATATCCTCTTCCAGCACATTGCTACTTTTCAAGGTGTTAAAAAATGTAAATGTTAGACAAGCTTAGTCCCATGAGACATTCTCATGTTTCGCTAGTAACCTCTAATCAGTTACTCTCTCTGCTCTAGACTGTCCCTTATCTTCCATACAACTCATACACTAATCCCTATCTCCTCCCTTTTAAATGATTGTCACATCAAATACTTTCTTGAAATCCAGACAGATTACATCTACTGCATTTCCCTTGTCTAACATGGTCTTATTTTATCAAAGAAAGTTATCAGACGTGTCTAGTGTTATCTCTCTTTGATGAGTACAACATGGGATTCACAGACTGATACAGACATATCCTGCTCATATGCACTATCAATTTACATTTCTTGCCCAACTGGACCCTAGTGTAAGACCCTCTATAATCAAAAGTCACATGTTCTTACAGTGATCTACTTCCATGGAGTTTCTTTTAGGGAGACTGAATTCCAAGTTCACTATAATTTTATTCTTGAGTTCTGGTAATACAAAGCACTATGAAGGCCCCATGTAAAGCCCAAGAAAGTAGTAATCCCAAGAACATTAAAAGTATATTCTCTGAGGAAACTGATTTAAGAGGAGATATACTTGTTATCATCACAGTAGGTACATTTTATTCATAATACTTTGGTAGAGGCATTTCTCCCCTTCCGTACAGATACTAGGTTTTACAGTTCCTGAAGAGATGTCTTCCTAAGTCTCACTCTTATACAACTCAGTCAGCACCAGTAGCAAAAAAGGAATGTTCCAAGAAAAAGATAAGTGAAATGTCACCTTTAAAGGGATAAAGGATTTGTCATACCAGATCAGCATATTAATTCTCCACAGTAAATGCAGGATTCATTTTAAGATAATGGAACATTCCTGATGCTTCAGAGTTACAACAAAACAGCTAATATACATAACTGCTTAGGAAAATTCTTTCCTGATGTTCACAGTAGGTATCGTGGAGCACCTGTGAAATATGCTTACATCAGGTTCAATGGAGCTGGTGCCTAAGTGCATGCAGGATTAAGAGCACACTAAATATAGCTGTACTGAGAGCATTGTCTCTGGGAACCAAAACTTTCATACTGGAGAAGATGAAATCAGCCAGATTCATGGCTCAGAGGTGAAAGGGATTAAAACCACTTTTCAAATTTTCATCAGTTCATATGCCCAAGATCAGAGACTTGTTCATTGTCCCACAAGTGTCCACTGTGAAAAATTATGAAGATTTATAAAAACTGTAGCTTCATTGAACTCTTCATCCTCCTCTAGCTCTTCTCTCTCCATTCTCTTTATGGTTTTCTTCTCTCTTATGTCACACCTGATTCAATAATCATAGGAAAGGTTATTTCATTTGTCTCAGTAGTCCATTTGGGTTTGGGTGATCCTTTCCTTTTATCCAATACCACATTGGGAAAGTAGTTTGGAACTGAAAATAGAGATAAGAAAGAAAAGGAATTAGGCAAAAAATTATTATCTGAAGTTGTGGTGGTTTAGAACCAGACGGGACCCAAGCATCACGTGGTCACTTTCTGCTGCTCCCCCCCCCGAGCGCTGAGCAGGAAAGGGAGAGAGAGGAAAATACAAATCCCACAGGCTGAGATAAGGAGAATTTAATACAGCAATGCAAAAGGAACAGTAAGAAGAACAATAGTAACAATAACAGTGAGGAGACAATATACAAAACAAGTTGTTAAGGTTTAGGGTCAGTCTGCTAGACTTACAACAGATACTCTCTGTTAACTCCTCTTTCCCCCTCCAAAAGGGAAAGAGAAAGGCGATAAGGAAGAGACACTTATGGATCATTGTTGGCCCCCCTCCCCTCTCAAATTAGAGAGAAAGGGAATGAGAGAGATTTCTGGATTAGAAAAGAAAATTAAACCAGCTTTAATATAATAATAATTAAATGGAATAAATACAAGTATCAAACCCAGCCTCTCCCTGATGGCAATTACGTCACCATCACCACTGA
>VYZX01002784.1:48777-99699 GCA_013401335.1 Brachypteracias leptosomus | reverse complement strand
CTGTAATAGACATCCACAACAGTCTCACCCATGCTAGCCTATCCCTTAATTCACACTCACAAACTCTCAACTTGCTCCTCATCCACCCCTGGACAGAACTCAATACACTCTAGTTGCTCTCTCACGTAGAGAGCAACTCCAGCACCTCGCCTTGCTGGCCTGTCTTCCCTGAAAAGGCCATAGCCATCCATGACCACATTCCAGTCATGTGAGCTGTCCCACCATGTCTCTGTAATTGCCACCAGATTTAAAGGTGTGCTCTGCAGGATGAATTTTATGGTTGACTCAGAGGCTGAGGTTTCCATGATATTCCACATTGATTTATGATAGCTGGAAGCAAACACCACAGCTGCAGTCAACCAATGCCATTTTGCAATCTTCAGGGCATGTCCCAAAGTAAAAAAGTTAGCTTACGCACAGAGAACTGAAAATTAAGCCATATGTCCTCAATGTTTTTATAAGATGCACAAGTATAGCCTATTGTGACATCTCACATCCAAAAAGAGAGAACTGTGAAAAATGCAGGCCAGATAATTTCTGTGTTGGGAGGTATCAGCTTCCTATGACAATTCTCAGCTAAGCACAAAGCCCAGAAAAGCTGAGTGCCAGGAAGACGACAGCTTTTTCTGAGGTGTTAATTCACAAAAAAAGGAATGAGAACAACTATAGAGTAACTGAGGTGCCGTGAACACCGGTGATACATTGGATGAGGGTGTTACTATTGTTCCTTGTCTGAAAGGAAGAGCAATAGACAGAGGGATATGTTTCACACGTTTGCAGTGAAACTCATTCCTCAGTGTCAGATAAAATCAATTATTTTTACTGCTAATACACAGTGGCACAGCAGATGAGAGCTGCAGATTAATGCTAGCCACTAGTCATTATTTTGGGTTTATTACAGTGAAAAGTATTTACTCCAAATCTGAGCAACCTCCTTTTGAAGAGTGTTTTTATCTTGATTTCTGCAACAATAAGGAAGCTAACTATGAAAAAAAACAACCCACATGCCTGTAACGTGCAAGCACCCTGGATTTATTCTTGCTAATCAACTTTTTCTCAGCAGTCAGCCTTTGCTTTTTGTTGCAGCACACTCACAGCACTATGACTGTCTCATAAGCCTTTGATATTGCAGAACACACAATAACTTCTTGGAGCACTTTGAGAATATAAAACCAGCCTTAATTGTGTGCATATCTGTGGATGCCAGGTTGTCAGCACAGGCAATTGTGCATGTGATTCTGTTCTTGAGACTTATGGAGGCACCCAAGGCTCTGTATTGAGTTCATATGTTTTAGGGCCCAAATCTTTCCCCTGGCTTCCATACTCTTGCTATTTGGGATGCGTTCATGTGTAAAAAAAAATGCCAAAATGCACTTGTGGTCACTGTTATAGCCCATGCCAGTGATCACAGCATGGTCAGATGATCTCATGGAAGCCAAAGACCTCAGGCAAAGTGCTCAGAGAATAAAGAAGCAAAGACAGATACTGTGTTGAGAAGTTTCCATAAGAACTGTAAAAGGTAAGAGGAAGAAGAAAAAGTTACTGTTCTGCTTCAGCATTAGTACTTTTCAAATGGACTTCTCTATTTCACTGTCAGCTCAAACCAGAGTTTGGAAATGAAGTCCTGGTCTTGGGGGAAGCAATAGTACCTTTTCTTCCCTATTTCAGGGAGTTTTCACAGCTTTCCTGAGATCTTTCCCTCAAACCCCAAGGGTATTTTCATTTCTTATTTGAGAACTTCAGGTCAGATGAACTAGACCAAGAATGATCTCATGCTGTGGCAAAATTGGAATATATTTGGCTGTTACATTCAACTTTTCCCTTGTCTAGGCTCCATAACAATATAATGCTGCTGTTGATAAATACTAAGTGTAGGCTCCAGCATACGCTGAGCAAGAAAGGTTAAAGAAGGGTTTATTTGCTTTATGATAGGGTAATAGAGATACTGAAGAAAGGAAATTAAGAGTAACCTCTAACATGTAATGTAATAAAAAAGGTAAGGTGTTTTCATAAACTATGCATATTTTTCAAATTTCTTACTGCAAACCACTTCCAGATATGCCATTACCAAACACTAGAGTCAGAGTTGTCAACACAGAAACACTAGGAAGTTCACTTTTGTGTACTGAAAATGTCATTTACAGGAATGAGGGACATCAACTGGATCTAGGTAATTTAGAAGTGTTAGAATTGGCCTTGGTCTTCATAAGATTAAACTAATTATTTATTTTGGCATGTAGCTGAACTGAGAATTTAACAGAAAGGACATAAAAGTCCACAAAAACTGCAATGACCATTTGTTTTCAAAGGGATTCGTTACTAAAATGGTATTTGCAAATGGCCTCCTCCTTTATATTGTTTTCAAGGTCAAGAAATCCCTTCTTCTTCTTGTCCCACTTTTCCTCACCCCTCCCACCCCAAATGTTTGAGTATTGTTCTTGTAAATAGATGTCAGTACCTTTGGCAACTAACTCTGTAGCATACAAATTCACACCCAGCGTGCCCTCAGAACACAAGCAATTTCACTAAGCAAATGATTATTGGTTCTTCCTATCTCATAATGTGTTGTTGACTGCAAACAACTCCACCTCAAGACTCCAGTAATATCGTTTGGACAAATCTTGAATGCCCTTCTCATAAACATACATCTATAGGACTGGTAGTCACAGCGGTCAGAATGCTTGACAGACCCTGTAGAAAATATAGTTTAAAAATAAGATATGTCTTACCTGCTTATTCATAAGTATGTAGATAATGGGATTGCAAACAGTGCTGCTTTTTGCTAGGATGGAAGGTATGATGCTTGCAACTGGAGTCACCACACCTGGCTTACCAAATGTTGCAAGTAATGCTATAACTCCATACGGAATCCAACACACGAGATAACAGACAACTGTAGTGATCACCATGAACAGTACGTGGTATTCCCTTTTGCGGGCAGCATTCTTGTGGATTTTTCCAACCTAGGGGAAGGTGAAAAAAACATAGAATTTAAGAAGCTGAGTCGTTGGATTGATTGCTTTAACAGCCTGGGACTACTGGGCTTGGATCTGCAGTATTAATCAACATCATAGTTCCAGAAGCAAAACAAGCACAAGCTCAAAAGCAAGCAAATGTAGTAGGAAGACTTTCATTGTCTCCAACAGGCACTAGGGGAAGCCCTGCAGACATCATGCTGCATGCCAGCACAAACCAGAGTCCCAGCAGAGTTTGGTGCAAAAGCAGAAAGGTGATGGAAGTTAGGATCTAGTCCTTAACAGATAGTAGGTCATTTCCAGTTGTTTTTCAGGTATGGCGTTTTGTATAGTCATACAATGTTTTCACTCAAATTATTCCAGTATATAGGGTTTGCTTGAGACAGAGAAGCATTATGAAACACAAATTAGAAGCATTTTCTGTTAGAGGTGTCAAAACAGCAGAGCAATGCTGGGACTGTGCTTAGTATCTCTGTCCTTGGATGTTTGCAAGGCTTGAGTAGAAAAAGCCTCAACTGGTCTGGTGTAGTGCTGACAATGGTCACACTCAGAGTAGAGCATTAGAGAAGCCTTAAAAACAACACTTTGTGAAGTTTTAAGTGGTAGGATTCATCCTTTCTAGACTATTTCTTCCAGGTGGTCTAGAAGAAATAGTCAGAATTTAGAAGAAGAAATAGTCAAAATTACCACTTTGATAAAAAGGCCTCACTCCTGATAATAATTAAAACTTTTTGTGCTCTTAAAAAAGCATGCCAAATACTGACATAGTTCAGCTATTGTATTGGTTTTTGGGGGGAAATGGAGTAGAACTGGGTAAACAGGAAGTGCAGACTTAAATGATCCGTTTCAAAGTGATAGTACAACAGTCCATCTTGCTATCACAAATTTACCAGTAGATACAGTCTGTGGGCAAACCCAACTCTGATGTAGAAGAATACATAGCCTATACTTCAAAATGTACCCTCCTTTGACCTGTTCTGGACTGAAGCATCATGTCCTTTTGAAGTCTAAAGCTCTAAGATGGTAGTTAAAAATTAAAATAACAGTCAATTTTTATTTTTAAGCTTTGGCGTGAATGCATTTTTCTGCAGACAACTACAGAATGCTTGCCCAGTGTGTTTGTACCACTGAGTGCATAAGTGATAACTGTGAGCAAAAAGCTTCGTCCCATACACAGAACACACATTTCATGCTATGCACAAACATAATTTCAAAGCAAACTTCCCATGCAGTAGCTCTGTGAGATGGCCATTAAGCTTGATCCAAAACCCATGGAAGTCAGCACAAGATTGAGTGGGACATTCCTCAGGTTTGGATGCTTAGCCTTATTTTATAGGGATTATGAAAGAGTTCTTAGAAAACATTCAAAAAGATTAACTCCAGAATGGCAGGGCTGGTCTCCCTAAGCATCCTGGCAGCCAACAAAGAAAAGTAAACTCTGCAAGGAGGCTAATTTTGGAACCAGTCTCTCTCCACTGACTCTAGATGGAGCCTCAGCACACTGGTCTCCTGAGGTTATGGTTAATTCCTCAACTTCCCGCCAGTGTGTGTTTAGCAAATCCAGATGTGCCAGCAGGATTTCAGGAAGTATTTAAATGTTTAAACTATATCAATTGAGTCTTGTACTCAGCCAAACGTAATTTATGTTCACTTTAAGGTCTTTTTGCCTCCCAAATGCGGCACTTGAGAGTAAACTGCACCCAGGGGAACTAAGTCCCTGTAGAGCTATGAACATAAATAATCAAACAGGCTTGCAAGCCCTGGAATGCAATGCATCCAAACTTTATCCAATTTAAAAAAAAAATTGAAACAAATGGGTTTAAGCTGATGCAGAACACTGATGTAGACAACTCTGCAAATAAGCAGAACACAGTTAAAGATGGAAGCCACAAATCACCTGAGTCCTGTTGCCTGGCCATGCTAATGCAGTGGAAATAGTCAGAGCTTTACCCACCTCCTTGTGGTGTGGGTGTTTTTGCATAACATAGTGTTTCTGTATCAGACTGTGAGTTAAAAACATATATAGTAACTGTGATGTACATATGGAAGGCAAAATAATATGGTAACACTTTGGTTTTAGTTTATTATGATTTTAGCCTTCTAGAGTGGTTAGTTCTATCTGGAGTTTCAGTAGAAATGTTCCCATTGAACGTAAATAAAATACACACAAACAGTCTGCCAAAAAACCCCAAGTATTTTTGCTGTCTAGTCTTTTAATGATTTTCTGCAAAAAAAAAGCAATTATAAAATAAAATTCACCCTTTCTGAAAACACTAGGGACTATTCTTTTTTTTTTGCAAGAATAGAACTTGTTTATCTTATAATTACTTTAGCTTGAAAAAAGGATTAATAATAGATAATGGTCCAATCCTGTATTGCTTATTTGAACTAAATTTTTCATGACTATTGGGAATTTTCTCTGACTGAAGAATCCAGGATTCCATGTTAGCTGCAGTTATGCTACAAGTTTAATATTAACCAAGGAATGCAAAGCCCCAGCTATCCATGGCATGCACTGCTAAAGATCTTCAATAAGGGCAGAAGTATCAGTTAGCACATCTTCCCCCTTCATTTAGATAGTATGTCTGTCTTCAAGAGTTTGCAAGAATTTCCCTCTGCACAGATAAAATATAGATCATAAATAAGGTAAGGAAACATGTAAAAGTGAAGGGACTATGGGTGTGATTTTGGTATATATCCTTCTATTTGCACATCTTTACCTTGTTTCCTTAGGAAGTGAAGCCTGCATTATCACTTTGTCTTCCTCTTAAATTTGATTGAGGTTTTGAAACCTATTAGATGGACAGAAGTCTTTGACATTGAGTTCTTCACATGTCACTAAAGCAGAAGGATCCATATCAATGTCCTCATTAAGAAGAAAAATACAATGGGAAACAAACTAAAATCAGACACCAGAGAATCCACTCTATTTAGGTTCTGTTTTGATTTTGTTTTTATTCTTTTCCTCTCATCTTCCTCTTTAGATAATTAAAAAGGAGAAAGCTCTGATCACAGCTGTTCCCGAAATAGGACATTCTTTATGTGTCCCCACTATCTATTAAGGGTGACCTTCCACTGCAGTCTTCTATAATTGAGTTTAAAAACTCATTTGTCATGAAACAAACCTATTGGAAAGCAAACTTAGTTAGCTGTCATGCTCACAGAGTCTTTCACTTCATGTTGACACCAACATAGCCAATTGTTTTGATTTTTATGTGCCTCATATTCTATAATATGATTTACTTACAGTACAGATCCTGGGAATGAGCAAATTAGAACTTTAGGGCTTTTTGAAAGTACTTTTTTTTTCCAGAAGTATGTTTCTATTCCCACTGTTGCAGAGAGGAGATTAAAAGAATTCCAGTAAGAAACACAAGCAATGGACTAGAAGTGAGAAAGGATCATAAAATATGTCCTTACTTAATGGATCTAAATCCCAGGTGACCTGGATGCCTCAGCTTTTCAGAGGGGTAAGATGAGTCCAAAGGACAAATGGCCTCCAGGCATCCCTCGCAACGAACGCCAAATGTACTTGATGCTTCTCTCAATTTTTATTCAATGTCCAGAGTTGCTGTAGATGTTAACTATGTTTTATGCTTAAGTAACTCATCTGCTTCCTCAGTGCCAATAATCTCACTTTTTCATGGGGTTCTGACTGCCAGTAAATTGCAGGACATGACAGCTGCCAGAGTTGTGCTTACACAACTGAAGGAGTAGGAGAAGAGTCATATTGCTTGATGCCTCTGAGCATGCTGCCAGGCTGTTGTGTGACTGTCCTGCCCCTAGCCGTGTGCCACGGCTGTTAGGAAACAGCTAAACTGTGTGATCTTGTTTGCCACGCTCTTTCTGTCTCTCCAAACCACTCCAGCCCAAACATGGCTGTTTTGATAGTGGTGAAGGCAAGCAGCAGTGTCGGGGTGGTTGTGGTATGTTCTAGGAAATGTTAACAATGCAAGAAATGCCAGAGGATTTCAAGAAGTATTAGACTACTCTTTAGAATTGCCCCCATAATTTTGTTTTTGAAAACATGTACTATATTTATCCACACACTCTTGGTTTCATTGCCTATGCAGCTTTTCAGCCTACCTTTGGAAGGTGTTATCTTTAAAAATTCTGTTTATAGGTGCTGGAAGGCCTCCAGCAAAATATAGCTCAAGTTGGTGTAACCTACAGAAAGATTACAATTTTGCAGGTGAAAAATCAGTAAGCAATTTAACATTAAAATGATTCTATTTCTTATTTTAAAACTACTGGACAAATTAACACAATTGCTAAGCTGTATTTTCAGTAGTCAAATGGAAGTGCCTCCCAGAAATGCCTACTGTCTGGACAGACAGCTGATAGAAGAGTATCAGACAGTAATGAGAAAAAATAGATTCAAATAATGCTCTAGAATAGCCGAGCTTCTAAAGCCCAATCTAAATGTGGACATATAGGGTATATATATTTTATGTTTAAAATACATAGAAGATCTAAACCACATCTTTAAAATGGCACAGGAAATATTGGCCCATTGCAATCAAAAATTATTTGTCTAGGATGGTTGGAAAACATATGTCTATGCTGTAAACTCAGTTGTTTTCTCTGGGACAAAGATTGTCTCCTGTCAAATTTGGTAGTCTAAATGTAGGGAAAGTACTACATTTAAAGAAAAGACGAGAGTTGAGGGGGTGGGTGTTAAGGGGTTTTTTTACATGAGAAAAAGGTGTGCCTCTCCCTCTTTCATCCTGGGAAGCAGCAGAAGTGTTTTGGTTTTTCAGAGCTCAGCTGGAGGCAGCGACAGGCAAACTTGTCTAATCTTAGGCACTGAAAGCAAGACTGGCACAATTAGCTTTCTTCTGGGTTTGCCCTGTAGCCAAGCTGTATCTCACGTACATATTCCAATACTCCCTTTTCCACTCAATCTGACATGAAAGACACTGCTAACTAGATGACTACGGCAGCATGCTGAGCAGGTATATTAGATGCAACAGGCCACAAGAGTGTGGGAGAAGCCACAGCCGTATTCAGTAAGGAGGCAGTGGTAGAAGTGTCCTCAAAAGGAGCCTGAGCGACATATTGCTTCGTTGACCTCAAAAGTTATATCCTCTCC
Source organism: Brachypteracias leptosomus (assembly GCA_013401335.1). Taxonomy (NCBI): domain Eukaryota; kingdom Metazoa; phylum Chordata; class Aves; order Coraciiformes; family Brachypteraciidae; genus Brachypteracias; species Brachypteracias leptosomus. The sequence continues at coordinate 91,632 of VYZX01002784.1, read as the reverse complement.
CCTCCCAGCTTACAAGATGTAGCAGACACATCCACTCACCAAGTGACAGGCTGCCATGCTATTTCATGCATTGGAAAAGAAAAAACTGGGGAGCTCTGAGCAGAGCACAGAAAATTTTAACACCACTGGTCAAAGTCTGAAGGGGTCATAAAACAATGAAAAGGAGAGTTTACAACAGGAAATCAAGGAGCTTAGTAGAAAGGGATGCAAGCAGCTTTTGATGTAACTGAGGAGCTTGTTAGGTTGAAGGTTCAAGAAAAGGACCCCAAATATTTGCCATGGAAGGTACTTTGCCAGAAGCCTCAGAGAACAGCCTCAGACTGGGCACAGGCAAATCTGTGGGCCTTGTCACAACAAGGACCTGGGGAAAAGCCATGAGCTAGAGGAAGCTTGGCTTCCTCTAAAGAGAATGGGTCTGTCCTTTTCCTTGCAGAAGGCTGGCATCTTCCAAACACATAAACACTGCTTTATAATGGTATGGGAAATAGTAATAATTTCATATGGACCATAGCCATATTATTTTAAGGTAACAGGTTCTGGTTAAGCAATGTAGTCATGTAGGGGTCAGTCCAGACCTCACTGCTGGCCAAGTCAACTGGTTCAGTCATCCTGTTGCTGGAGGGAGCAGCCAGGTGGCAACATCAAGACTCACAGTGCCAAAGGCACTTATCCAGGTCAGCCCTGTAAGGCATTAAAACATACGACTGTGTATATTCTCATCACCCATGGGCAAGCTGGCGGTTATATATATATATATAAGGGAAGGCAGTTGGCTTAAGTTATCTATTAAGATGGGAAAGCTTCAGCAAAGAAGATCTAACATGATTGTTTTCACTGAATTCCCCTGTGTTTTCCTTTTGTAGTTACCCTAGTCTCTCCTCCATTCTTAATGTAGCTATGTGTTTTCTCTCATAAAGCATTTCCTTCATATTTTAACAGCTCCCAGTCATTTTCAGCTGTGAACAACTTGAAAGGTTATGAAGAATATATGGCATCCCATCCATCTAACCACTAGATGGAGAGACTATACAGTAAGAATCCAGCATCCAGACCCACTTCAAGTAGGGGATGTATAGATCACGGCATCTCAAAAATCAGGGGGGCTGTTTATGCATTTTGTCCTTCAAGTCAGTTTCTCATCCTCCAACTATTTATTAAGATGGAAAATAATGTCAATTATTATACTCTGTGCATCTGAATAGTGGATGCTGTAATCATCCTTTACCTAGCCCACTCTAAATGAGCACAACGGAAACAGAGTGCAAAGTGTTTTTTTCATCGTGGCTGATGCATTATTCCTAGATCTTTGTACATTTTGTACTGAAATAGCCATGGTTTTCTTCACTACTTCATAACTCACAGTAAAGAAAAGGCTATCTATGAGCAGTAGTGTTTGTTACCAGCCTCTTTAAGTGCCAGTTATAAGGGTTTGTTTTGACGTGATAAAATATTCAACAGTACTACCAAAACTAGAAACAAATGAAATATTCATAATCACGTGAGGGAAGCCTGCCAATCTTTGAACATTTAGCCTACTAGAGCTTCTTGAAATGAACAGAAGGGAGATAGACTTTTTAATGTAAAAGCTGCGGTAGATGAAAAAGATGGAAAAAGATTATTCTTCTTCCTTCATGAATCAGTCAAGTAAGACAGTCTTTTCTACTATACTTCTAAGAAAAGAAAATTAGAAAGGCTCTCCATTTATTGGTATGAATAACCCTTTACCAAACCCAGGAGTGTCTCAAACTAAGCAGTGACTCAAATGTCAGTTACAATGAGCTTTCTCCTCTCCTGTCTCTATGGATTCTGTCCTTATGCAAAAACAAGGAAAAAAGTCAAAAAAACCCCACTCCAAAGCATGAAAGGCTCTAATAATCTGTAGGAAATGAAAGCTTCAAGTAATCTACTTTTCAGTGTGGGCTACCCCAGAACTAATACTTTATGGATTAATATTAAGATAGATGAAATACATTGTTGTTTAAGATAGACAATCACAGGAAAAGAGGGCTCACTGGCTTAAGAATAAATGCCTTCTTTATCAGCATTGGCTAAGTTCAAAATAAGAGTGAAAAATGAAGAGATGTGTAGTCTCTGTGGAAACAGAGACTAAAATGAAACATCTGCTTTAGGTCATCTTAGAATCCAATGGGCCCTGACTCTACAAAGCATTTACACTTATATGTTCACTGACTGAACTGAGATTTAAGCACACACATGAGCACTTTTCTCAGTTGGGACCGCTTTATGAGTTAATAGCAACAAATACAGAAGAAGGAAGCCATAAAATCACACAAGGGGCTTTATAGTTAATTATTTTCATGTCACTACTAAGTTTAGGAAATGAAGTCCATAGGAAGGATATTTTATCAGCTGAAGTCTGGCATTATTGGGATTTTTTGTTATTGGAATGGGAATAGTAATCTTCATACCTCAAGGTGAAGTGAAGCTGTCCTTTAAATACAAAACTTACAGCTTTGCACACTGTCCTTGAAGCATAACTGCTGTTGCTGCTAATATCAGTGGCATTCTGTTGTGGACTTAAGGAACACTATAATCCTCTTAGTTGCAAGAATTCTTTCACTGCCCTAGCTAAAGGACTTTTAGCAGCAATTTGGCTTACACAGTGAACATATTCCCATGCACTAAACAAGCAGCTCATGGTGTCACCTCCATCACATACAACTCATGTTTTCTGACCTTTCCTTACTGTGGATTTTCTAGAATCAGTGTGCATGAGAAAATAGAAGGTGTATTACACATACCTATCATTTGGTTTGCATTAATAGTTTGGTTTCAAAAAGAGAAGTATGTTAGACACTCACCTCTTCCCCAAATGCGGGCTATCTCTTTTTTTCTCTATAGCTACAGGCATACCCAGCAAAGACAATGGTTACAAAACCATGAGTGTGGGCTTCCTATGCACTGACTTGGAAGGACAGAAGCCAACTCCAAGTGCAGGAGCTGAGCATGCACTGCACTCAGCCATGAGTAAGAAGCTCATCCTGCCCTTGAGTCAGTCTGTGCCCTGGACTCAGCACTGGCATAACACAGACATGGGAGGTTTGCAGCTGAACAGGACAACTCTCCATGGCCAGCTCTCTACTAGACAACTCTACATGGCCAATTCTACATGGGGACAATTCTACACGAGTCTCTCATGCAAGGCAGAGAGGAGACTGCCCATGAGCTCATTCCCGCCATGTCTGCAGCATATGTTACACTATGGGGAGGAGGAGGTGGTGGTGCATAGACAAGAGGGTGAGAAGTTGGGGAAGCAGTTCTGGACACAGCTATGGGTGCAGGGAGGAAGCCAACCACCTGAGCACTGCCTGGCAGGAAAGCCTGCCATATTGCCAGTCTTGCATGTTTGTTTTGTGCTTTTTGTCTTTCTTTAGGGGGGGAGGGTGCTGTTGTTTTTTAAATTGAGAGACTTATGGGCATGGCGTACCACCACTCAAGCATCCTCCTCAACCCTGGGCAATCAGGAATGTGGGGAGCCAGCAGTACCTGCTGCCACAGCGCTTCTTCCCTATCTGCACAATACCCTCAGCAGTACCAGCACGGAAGCGGTCACGGGGGCTTTGGAGAGCAGTGGGAGACGTCTGCTCCCTGGTTTCCCAAGCAAAACACCAAAATTAAAATTTTGACTGGCATAAGCACAGCCAGCTAATGCACAGGTGGGATGCAAGGTGGATGGGGAGAACTACAAGACAGTTTTGCACCCAGCAGCTGGGGCTGCTGTTTCTGGTATGGGAAGTCCAGGGCCAGAAGTGGTCTGCCTCCATCACACTGTAAGGAGCCCACATCAAGCAACTGGCTCATGCAAAGGGACAGACTCATTTAATGGTCCAAAGGTATGACAGCAACAAGTAAAGCAAGTTGGAAATGTCAAAACCTATGCCAAGAAAAAATGTCCTTCTGAGGTGAAACAGAACTGCCATAACACTGAAGAGCCACCAGCCCTGGCAGCTCATTTAAGCAGATATATTGTGTATGATGATATGCACTTCTCAAAAACGTTATTTGTATGTATGCCCTTCAGTAATTGTGTGACTGCACAGATCTGCTATCTCTGATATTGTCAGTGACACTTCTATGGCGCTTACCTGCCTGAAACAAATCAAAGATGTGTAGAAAAATAAGATACGTGGAAAATGGAAACTGAAAGAGCGGTGAGGTGTGTTTGCTATGTGGGAGATATAGCTAGTTGAAAAAACCTGGGGATGCAAGAAGCATCAAATGTTATGTCCAAAGTTATTTAAACTCTAATTAATTTTCTATCAAAAAGATGATCAAAGGAAACTGCTATAAAACGTTAAGGTTGTTGGAGTTTTGTGTCTCTAACATGTCTTACCTTATTTTACGAATTCCCAAGATAGTTTGGGAGACTGTAATAGAGAGTAAGCTATTCCCTTGAAGCCATCAAGTCTAATTTTCCCAAACGGATAGCAATCACAAACTGTATTACTTACTTATATTTGATTGCTTCACCAAGTCTAGTTCTAGTGAGCATGTTATAACTGGACTGAACTCTCACCAACTGATATCCCTGTCATTTGCCTCAAGAAGAACATGTTGGTCTGAATTAGCTTAAAACCAGATTATAACCTATGGATGATAAAGAAACTTCAAAGCTTTAAAGGCAGGATTCACCACTCTGCTTCCAGCATGGCTACAAAGGAGATGAGTACTCCTTGACTGGGGAAGACATCTATTTTGGCCTGAAAAACCATTGAGTCAAAGCTGGCTTCAATCTGGGGGTTGCAAAACGGGCAATGGCCTCTACACAGGAATTTGCATTAAAAGTTTAGAGTCTTGAAAGAACTGAATGCTGACAGGCCCTCTCTGATAGCAAATACCAGTTGTTTTTTTCTGGTGCTTTAATTCAAAGTAGCTGAAAGTCAGTCCCAGGTCATAGGTAGTGTTGTAGCTACCTGGATGTAGCTCTAGCTGCACCTTTTTTAGGGAAGATGGAGGTTTTGGTACATATTCTGATGGCTAAAATCCAGTATCCTTTCAGACCTGGTGCTGAGCTTCCAGACTGTCACCTTCAGGCACCTAGCAGCAAGAATTATAAGGCTTGAGCAGATCAACTGTCCTTCTTTGACTGTAGAATAAGCCTAGAAGACTAATTTAGCCTAATGTTTTGGTGGCTAATGTTATGCAAACTGAACCTCACCCAGAAAAGAGCAGGAAGGGGACAGAGAGGCAGTTACTCCTATTCCCATTATATAGTACCCAGTAAATCTGGGATTTTACACTAGTATATGTACAGAAAGTTATAACATTGCCAAAACAAATATTTAAAAAGAGAAAATTACATGTTTTTCAGGGGGTCAAGATGAAGATTAGAGACCTGGCAAATGACTGACACTGGACAGGCTCTGGGGAACTAACAAAGCTTCTTGGTGTCCAGATTTATCTACCCCATGCTTAGGGGACTTTCATGGTAAGACATATTAACAGGAGTGTAAGCTGCTTCTATTGCAATGGCATTAAGTAGATATTTCATAAAACAGTAGATTTTGTTGCATGGTTGAATTAAACCAGAGCTAAGTGATAAAAGGGATGCTTTGGCAGCAAATACAAGACAAACTCCTGAAGGAGATTCAGTAGCTGCTGAACTAAGTCAGGACTGAGAATGACCCATGCTGCATAGTACTTGATTCATCTACAAGGGTGAAATTGAAGAATTCCACTTTGGGGAGGGATAAACTGAAGGTCTGAAGGATACTCTCCAATAACAGAATAAAAATGCAGCTGGTTTTGTAAAGGTAACATGTAAGAATATTGCTACATGTGTTGCTGCTCAGCAACATAACCTGCTGTTACAAAGGTGAAAGGTGCTGAGAACACTTTCAGAAAATCAAGCCAGTAATTTAGTTTAAGACTCCTCTTTTTTAAAAGCTTGCCAACAGATTATATATTTAACAGATTTACTTTTCCAATAACCAACTTCTGGTTTGGGTTGTTTTGTTTGTTTTTTTTATTTTAATACCTTTAGCAATGGGTCTGACTGACCTTAACAGCCCAGACATTAATTTCATCTTGGGTTCCATGTACTTTCTTCCAGAGACAGCACCATGCAGAATGTATATCTGCAAAATCATCAATATTGTTGAACTCTTCAAAAAGACATGAGCTGACAGGTTGTGCTGCTAGCTCTCTTTTTTCCACAGGCCAACACCAGACTCAGCAACAACCCCTCAGCATACCTTCATCTTTTCGCTCTTCTCCATCTCGAATCAGCCACCACAAGATCCTCTCCCACCCTCCTGAATTTCTACTGACATATAAGACAAAGCAAGGCATTATTAAGGACATGTAGGTGTGCCTTTGGCATGTAGCTATTTATATTTAAATAAACCTAATATATATGCTCAGATTTGCCTGTCCAACTCTGTAGACTCTACATAGAATAAAAATTCAAAGTGGTTTCAAAGCTCTCATCTCATTGGCATCTTTCAAAATGTAGTAATTATGCTGAAGCTGGTCTGAAAGCGTTCTCCTCCACACTCATGACAGGCCCTTTCCTTCAAATTACTACACATTTGTCACAGCACAGGTGTATTCAGTAAAAACCAAACCCAATCCTGTGAAGTCTGGAAGTTTTCAATCCCTCTCCTCTCAGCAGGAGCCTCAATATTCTGCTGAATTTTAATCTAATTCTACAGCACATTGTCCTTTTTTCAACACAGAATGACAGGAGGGAGAAATTAATGAAAATTGCTAAATTGGATGAATTAAATTTAAGCAATAAGACTGAAGCTCAGGTGTACACTTTTTTCCCTCGGAAGATTGTGTACCCAGGAATGTGTCGCGTCTGGAGCATGAGGAGTTTCTAGCCCTCAGTCTGATATCCCAGAGAGGGTAAGCAAGGGGAAATTGGCTTAGTGAGTTGTACCCAGCCTGGGTATTTATAAACATTTATCTTAGCTCACAGAAAATGAAGATAAATTCCTTCTCTCGAGCTTATGTATTACAGTCAGTCCTCTATAAATTATGTATCATTTTAAGATGACACTTAAGTGTCATGAAGTTTCATATTTATTTTAGATTACCAAAAAGGCAAGATAAGCAGAACCAAACTGTTACAATTTTATGAGTTTGAAACATTACCTTGTAAGGCAATCCTTAACTGCACAGCAATTTGTGCTTGTGACTAATCACAAAATAACCCAGGACTAAACAAGATTGAAGACCATGATAAATACTTTGTAATTCTCTCCCCAAAAGTTCTACCCTTTACATGGGTGAGAAGGGCAGAGTGTCTCCAGAACATGGTGTCATGTGAATACAAATTGGTCCCACCACTGGCCAGGCATACCTGAGCTGCAAGCATACAGACAGCATGGTGGGGAGGTACTTGTTTTTCAGGAGAGCCAGGGTTATGTAGTACACTACAAATACTTCTCTGCATCTGGTCAGCTTGCACAAGCAAATTTATCAGATGCAGAGAAGTATTTGTAGGTATGGCAGAATTGCATGCATAGAGATATCCCCAAATCTGTTTATTATTAATAAAGATGGTTCAGGGATAGCAAATATGGAAAGGTAGGTTTCAGTTCTTGATTTATTATGCATGAAGAGGCTCCTATACAAGTAAAACACATCTGCTTTATGAAAAAACCCTATTCAATTAACTACCAATTGTTCCTGCCTTGTGGGTTCAGAAGCTGTATCTTCAGTATTCTAAATAACCAGAGTATGAGGTACTTGTCTGATTTTTAGATCTACCTAGAATAAATACAATTATTTTAAAAAACAAAACCAAATTCTTTTTTTCTAGTTAAAAGTTTAATTTCTGTCCCCACAAAATGAGAAACTCATACTGGAATTGGGATATTCATAATGTTAGATCAAAGATTTCATGCTATGCAAGAAAGTATGAAAAACTGTAAGGAACAGATCAAGGAATAGGTCAGGAAGGAATATATGATTAGACATGAAGGAAATAACATCTATTCTCTAGTGCGTCTTATGTGACCTCCTCTAGTGATTTCTCCATAGAGGTTTTCCTAGTCTGGTACTACAGGCTCTGCCTTTGTAATGCTGCCCTTCCTAATGGCATTTGGACCTTTGCAGGAGAACTATCATGGCTTCAGTCTGGGAACACCTTCTCTGACAATCCCTCTAACACTACTTTGAGGATCACCTCCATGAGATAGTATTCCTCTTCACATCAGGGCCCATCAAAAAGGGAAGGTAGTGGGCCCGTTAAACTTCTCAGTCCAAACAAAACTACACTGCCAGAAACCTGCTTTAAGAGGGGAGAATCCTGTTCACTGTGGGCAGAGAGCCATTGCTCCACATGAAAACAAGATGTAGGAAACCATGGGTGGGAGTGACTTGTCCAAGTCTAAAACACTCATGATCATCATGCCTTCAGAAAGGCAAGCTTCACTATTTGGAGAAATCAATAAACTTCAACAGCTTTTACAGGACTTTTAAGACATGCTGTTCTCATAAGGAAAAAGAGGCCACCAGAAAAACAGGTTTAAATGATGGGAAGGATTTTGAAGGTGTCAGATACAGCACAAGGTAGTTGGAGGGCAGTAATAGGACATGGGAAAAAAGGGATCAGGAAAACAAGTCCTGGAGTGCCAAATCTAAAAGCATGGACTGGAGTCTACCTGTGCCCAGTTGATTTTGGGTAAAAACAGGCTATAGCTCCTACAAAATAGAGAAAAGATGGGAAGCTGGATTTTAAGCGCTATTCCTGGTTATAATAATGAACAAGACCAAGAAAAAGCCGATGTTTTCCTCTATGGGTCAAGCATTCTAGTTTTCCAAATGTTTACAAATTAAAAGGATGGTCTTACTGACAGACTTCCAATTTCTATACCACACATCCCCTCTGATGGAGTCTGTGGAAGCCACAATGCATGAAAATCTGTAAGTTATAGAGACACATGGGTAAGGGGGATATAAATGCCATTTTCTGCTTTGTTTCAGTTTTACACCAAATCATGAGTTAAAGTGGAGCCATTTTCCCTGCAGAGTCAGAAACATCATTACAAAATAGAGCAAAGGAGTATGAAAAAATATTTTAATACATTTAAATAAAATGTATCTGAATTATATTTTTACCAGTGGACATGATTTTTCAACTCCAGATTAAGTCAAATTTTGCCCATCCTTTGTTTATCTTCTAAAGTTGGCTATAATATTTGAAAAGAAAAAGAAATACATGTTTTCTAATGTAACAGAAACACTGAACTATGCATCATAAGATATAATAAATATGTCATAAAATATTCTCGAACTGAAAACAAATGCCAAATGTGGCACAGTCAGCTCTTTCTGCAAAATTTTGGGTTATACCTGTTGTTACATATTCACAAATCTGGCATTCCTCTTTCTTGTTATGAGTGGATATCATCTCCAGCTCTCTTTTTAAAAATTATGTGAACATTAAGAAGGTCTTTGAATACGAGAAAAACAGGAAGCCAGATAGAAAAATGGTGGGATCATGTCATGATCAAGGTATAAAAGATGTATTCAGGGCTGAGAAGGCCATAGGATAGAAGAGTCATTAATTCTCTGAATCAGTCTTCACTGTCAAGAATACTGGGAAGATATCTTTGCAGCATTCTTTGTACTAGAAGACCTAGATCAATGTGTGGTACAAATGCAAGAATTATTAGACCGAATAAATATATTAAAGGGTGTTGGGGAACCATAGGGCAAGGGACTGCAGAGAGGGGCCACACACTTCCTAGATAGCATCTGCCACTGGCAGAAGAGAATCAGGGTGATGGACCACTGCTGGGGGACCCCTATGCTCCAGGGTGAGGACCAGGGCAGCTGCATACAGAATTCAGCATAGAGAACAATGGTCTTATTGCAGAGGCTTATTGCCTTACTATGTTTGTATGAATAATTAAGCCAGAGATTATGAACACTTCAGCTATTGGTGTCTAAAATGCCCTTCCATGAGCTACTTGAATTCCAGAATAACAGATGTTACATATGTCACTTTATGCTAAAGAGACACTCCTGACTTCATAGTTTACTTCACCATCTGTATATACTTTCTTGTTCCTAGAATCACTTTTTTTTTTTACATATATGCTATTGACATCAAGGAAATAAAGTAATCCTACTGTGAAGGCAATAGCCACAACTATTTCATCTTGCAGACACATAATGAAGAGGACAGACAAAACCAGACTTCTCAAAGACATTTTTGTGTAACTAACTCAAACATGAGTTTAGGTAGCTACTAAGCCAGGTAATTGTTAAAATAGCCCATAGCACAGAGCAGTCATCCAAGCAGGGGTTACCTACAGAATATTTGCAGCTGGCTTTGCAACAGGCTGCCACTGGATTTTACTGAAACAAAAGCTCACCAAACTTGCTTTAAGGCAGGTCAGTGATTTCTACAGAAACACCAGCATCACTTAGGGAAGAAGTGGCAGTTTTATAGCACTAATAGCCCAGCTAGAGACCTACTGGCATTTCTAGGAGAGAGCCAAGCATTTTTAAAAGTGATGAGCTCTGTTAACTTCACCACTCTTAGATAAATCCTTGTCATTTCTCTGCAGAAAGAGCACGATACAGATAGTGCTGAAGCACAATTGTAAAGTATACTGACACTGAATTATGCGGTTGATAGGGAAAAGAAATACATTATTCGTTAAAAGCAAAAAGTGCAACTTTGCAAGGATTGGCTAGTTGGCAAACTCCATTTCAATTTTATTTGTGAACTGTAATCATATGTAAAGTAAAACGTAGGAGATGACTGGTTTCTGATAGGCATTCTCACTTTGGAAGAAAACAATGAAAACCACCAATAACCCATCATGTTATATTGGCTTTGATATTACTCATTCTTTTGAATCTTGACAGTTCCAAGTGCTCTGAGCTTGTAAATTAGCAATATTATTGCAAAGAAATAATTTCGGTAAGAAAAAGACTAAAGTAATCTCTTAGAATATGACTAGGATATATGACAGCTGTTATTACAACTTCAGTTCTAAATAATATCAGTTTTCCTTCAAATTTGTTTCTAGTTTGTGGAGGGGGAGAAGCATAGCAAGTGCATTACTATATTGTTGTTACTCCACTTCTGTACAAAAGGTAGCACTTTTTTAAATGATTTCTGCAGGTAGCACAGATGTGTGGGTTATAAGGGAACAAGAAGAATAACACACTATTGATGGCAACTGAAAACAATCAATATAAAATCCACATTTTGTATCCAAGCAGAAAAATTGCTACCATACTGTAATGGTTCATTTGAGCTATTTGCCACACATTCTCACATAACCCGAGGGGACAGACATAAGGATGCAGTAGCTGACTTTTATGAATTAAAACTAGGTGATAGTTATTCTGTAGTATATTTTAATATTTCTCTGTGTGTGGTTAAAATCCTGTGAGAGTAAAATGGCAATTTAGCCACTGGTCCTCTACCAGTGAGACCACTGACTATATCCAAGAAGGTATCAGTCCATACAGCTGCAGGCTTTGTTCAGAAGCAGTGTAAGAGTAATCTAATACAGGAGTTAAAGGTATAGCACCATTAGAATGATTCAGTCAGCAAACATGATCAAGTAGCCATACCTTAATGTATGCATTAATTTATATGAAAACAATTGTTATCAGCAAGCTTTCTGTTGACTGACACTAACATGAACAGGAAGAAGAAGGGGGAAAAAGGATAGGAAAGGATGGAAGAGGAGGGGAACATAGAGGGCAGGATGTAAAAAGGGAAAGGAGTGGGGAAAAGGGAAAGCAAAGGTCAAGGGTAGGGGAAAGGAATCTGTGTGACCCTGTCAGCTCTTACTTGCTTATGGAGATATACACAGAAATTCAGAGCTTTCACCCTGCTTCTTAAACACCNCCCATCCCTGGAAATTTTGAAGACCAGGTTGGATGGAGCTCTGAGCAACCTGATCTAGTGGGAGGTGTCCCTGGCCATGGCAGGGGGGTTGGAACTAGATGATCTTTAATGACCCTTCCAACCCTGATGATTCTATGATTATTTACATACACAGGGAATTCAGTGGGCCAGGCTGCTTTCCAGCTTGGAGCATATTATAATCTTGGAATCTGGGATTTTGCCTTAAAGATGAGAGTCTTTTCCTAGGCTTCTCTTCCAAAGAAGTTATTTATTTTTGGTCCCAACTAGTTATTCTCAGTGCTTAAGTGACTGGCCAGCTTAGTGATCAGTTTTTCAACGGCAGTTATGCCTGTTATCTTTTCCTCTACAAAGGGCATACTTAAAAAGAAGTAATGTAGGAATATGAGTCTGCATCCTTTTTGCTTGTTGATTTTTTTATTTTAAAGGCCTGAAAAATTAATTATAGGTTTTACTTTAAAGATAAAGGAAATGCTAAGCCACAGTTCTGCCACTTTCATAATCAGTTGTCTAAATTCATTCCGGAATGAATTTTCACTGCTGAGATGAAATGGTCAGTGCATTAATTCATTCACAGTCAAATCTTTCCTTTTAAATATTTTAATGAACAAGCTTGGACACAAAGAACTAATTATAAAATAAATAGTAAGTTTGAGTAAATAAATGCTATTTTCCATTATATTTAATCTGGAATCATATTGCATACTTAACAGTGTTGTAATTTTCCAGTTGCCTGTAGAAAAAGCCAAGACTAAAGGATTTCATACAGTACTTGGTATTCAATGCCATGAAACTGAAGTGAGAAAAAAAAAACATTTTCAAAATAAAAGCTGTCTTTTTTACCAACTGGAGTGATTAACCTCTGAACCAGACTTTACAGAAAAGTAGCATAAACTTTTTAAACATCCTTACATCAAGGATGGTTGCATTTCTGGATGATGGACTTCTGCTTTGTCAAACACATAGTAGTTTGAATGCAGAGGAACTCAGAGAAACATTTTGGCCTCAGGTTGGAAGACTAGATAATCTAAGAATCCTTCCTGGAGTTGAATTATTATGAATCTGTAAATCAGGCTGGTAAAGTAAATAGGATCTGTGAGTATAATGTGAACAATAAACAAACAAAACCAACAACAAAAATAACACAGAAAATCCATGTTAAAGAGACAGAGCTTCTTGAGCTTTGTTTTCCCCTACAGGGTGCTTTTCAGAAACTGAAGACAGCTTAAGAAGAAAGAAGTGATTATGTTTAGAAACACAAATACAGGTAATTATAAATACCGGTTAATTGCTATGACTTAACCTGGAAGGTGGTGTCAGACCAGTGGATCTTACCACCAAAAATCTATGTACATGGGAATGCCTTTATTTACTTTCATGTCAGAGTTGGGCACATACCCTGCCCAGGAGGATTATCAGCATACTACAGCTCGTAAAAATCTCTAGTTTTTCATAGCAGCTATTTCAGCTTAATGAGCACCATTTTCATCTTCTATTTCCTAGCAATTCCTCTTTGTGTGTACCACTGTGTCACAAGCACCAGAATGAAGGACAAAGTTAAAATCTGGAACTACTCTGAAATTTAGCACCACAATCGAAAGATGATAATGTTTGAATGCTGGTTTCTAAGGATATTTCCCTCACTGTTTAATCTCTCCTTAAAAGCTACTTTTGTCGCTCTGATTATACTTGTTACCCTTTGTTGTGCCTCTCTGTTTCTTTTATATCCTTTTCAAATCAATGACCAGAATTCCTTGCAATATTCAAGCTTATACAATTATATAACAACATTAGGGATGTTTCTCAATCTCTTTCTTAGTACTTCCTAACATCTTACTTATTCTTGTGATTTTCCTGAACAGAGAACCGAATTTTTCATGACATTACTCAAACTGAATCCACAATCTTTTTGAGTCATAACTGAGAGGCCTTCATCATATATGTATGTACATGCACGATACATGCTACAGTTACTTTTCTCTGCACAAGTAACTCCACCTCAGGTCCTGTTATCACCTACTGCCCTCGTAGGCATTGCAAACTGTTCTTCTCCTCCAGCAGTACCGCAGCCGGTGTTGCCCATACTACACCATTGCCAAAGTTACTTGCTCCCCTTGTTTCCAGGTTTCCCACTTCAGACAAGCATTGCTGGCCATCGTCCCTTGCTTTCCTAATCAACTGCACTCATTTCCCAGCTCATGATCTCCATGGATATTTACTGTAATAACTGTTTTCACATCTGCTAAAAGGGGCTGTAATAGAACCATTGGGGATGTCACACACTGAGGATAGAGATTCTGCATCCATGCACATGGCAAGTGGTTGGATCCTTGTTTAGCTCTCTCATTCTGCAAATTAATACTACTCCCGATCACAAAACATAGCCTTTACCTTCCAAGGGAGAGGCTGGCACTAGTATAATGTTCTTTTACAGCTAATTTTCCTCTAGATATTCTGGGTTTTACTATTATATCCAGGAAAAGCAACACAGGTATTTTAAATAATTCTCTAGGTTTCCTTCTAATTCCAGTTTCAAGGGGTGCAACACCTTGCTTTTATCTTGCTAGTACCAAGATAAAAACTACTCTGGCAATGATTCACTAATAAGCCCCGGTCAGTATTTGTTAAGTATGGATACTGCAAGTTCAGCTCTCTTTTGAGCAATACTTTCATGTCTGAGTTTTGTGAGAGAAGAATCCTGCAGGGTGTAATGACTAAGTTAGGATATAGTCAGAGCCAGTATGAAGCTTGTCCAGTGCAAATTTTATCACCTCAGAGAGAAGAGGGCAATGCAGGCTTATAAAATTCCACCATTCTTCTGGAAAGACCAAAACTAATGGAGCAATACCTGTATCTCCCTAAGGAAAGGTCAAAGCAAAAGAATACTGAGTTAACAAGATGATTCAGCAGACTGGAATCGTATTTCTTTTAACTTGACATTTAGACTGAATTAATATCCTGAACTTACTCAGCAAGCAAAGAGGTTCAAAGCAAATCCATTTAGTTTTATATTGAGAAAATCCAAAATGTGCCAAGCTGATATGACTAAGCATCTACTGAGCCTTGGCCATCCTGGGGCATGGAACCATGAACAGGGCAGAAGAGCTTTTTCACTACTGAATAGTGAAAGAAAACATGCAAAAAGAAAAGGCTCCTAGGAGTAGCATGCAACTAAAAAAAGGCCGAGGCCAGATTGCCAACCACAGTTACAAATTTTCTTCATAAAAAGCTTAAAGATTGATGTAGAAAGGCCAGGTTGAAATGATGTGAAAGTCAGTTCTTTCAACTTGACATTTAGATGGAATTAATATCTTGAACTTGCTCAGCAAGCAAGAAAAAGTACCAGGTAAGGCCTTTAAGGGCTTTTAGTGAGCGCTTGCAAGCCATACCAATAGAGAAACTAGAAAGCAATACCCAGCTGAATTAGTTGAGTGAGTAAGAGAGTTGAGTGCTCAGAGAAAGGTGTTTTTAAAGGCCCAACTTCTACCAAAGGCATAAGAGCAGAGCAGAGTGCTACTGGTATCTAACTAGGGATAGCTATGTTCAGAAACTAGTGGCAACACTCATTCTATTTTCTGTGCAAGGAAATGGCATGTATGCTGTGTTTTACAGACTTATAATCAGTCTTCAAGCATGTTCTAATGGGATTTCTAATATGAATTTAAAAATGCATGTACTTGTTTGCCAGGTAGGGAAATCTCTATTCATTATGCAAGTGTTTACTCTGGTTTTTTTAAATTTAGGCTCAGAATATTTATGAATGTGTTTATTTTCTACTTCTGTGTAGGTTGGTTTTATTCACACTTTGTTTATATTTAATCTTTAATAGCCCAGATATAAGTAGCAAGATCTCAGCTACATGGAAATTTCTCTTTCCACATGTTTGGGGCAGTTTCAGGCCAAGTGTTACATTACGAGATAAAATGGATGTTACAGCCTTCCAAAACACTGCAATGTTGTGCCTCTTCTGCCTTATACGTGACTAGAAACAAAACAGTCCAATATTACTGAGATCCCCTTAGTGAACACCTTACATGCCTTTTATTATCTGAGAAGCTGTTTAGTTGACAGATCCCCCATTTGAATTTAGATTGCCACTCTGGAGTACAGCAGAAGGTCTGGAATATACCCTAAAGGCAGCCCTAGCACATTCTCAGATGTGATTAATCTACCTGCTTAACAGATGTCAGTTGTACTACTAAAAGTCAAACAATCACCCAGTCATGGTGACTTTACCTCAAGCCAGAGAATGTTATACATTGTTGTCATGTTTTAAAAGAAGACACATGGAAAAGAAGATTCTTAACCAGAAAGCGAAGCCTCACATCCCTAAATTCTAAAAATTAAGAGTGAATGTTCCTTCTTTTTACTTTTATATCTTATAATAACAAAGAAGAACTAATTAAGGCCACAAAGGGGACAGTAGTTAAGTTCCAGTGAAAATTGTTTGAAATAGAAGTCAGAGATTCAATGGATTAAGTGTCATCTTCTTAAAAATAACTTGAGAAATAGAGTAATACACTTTATGCATATTTCTCCAAATGGAACATGAAGCATTGGCTACTTAGGATCATCTCTTTTTCTTTCCTATCATTCACCTGTCCAGAGGGATATTGATTTATTGCATGAGGATTCCTGAGATTCTTAAGTTGAAGATCTCTGTAATTAAGCAGCTGATGAGTTCATCTGGCAATTGCATTACCAGCAAAGAGAAATTCAAATGAATCATGTGCCTGATAAGAAACAATGTAAAACTCTCTATGTGGTGTGACAGACTGGTACTATTTCCCATGGGAAGGTTCAGAGAAGTGCTCCTTCAGTGAAGGAGGCTCCCTGTAAAACTGAAGTGTCAGGTGCAAACTGGAAAATTCCTGAACAGTATCACTTTTCTTCCAGCAGGACCACATGTTTTGAAGAGCCATATGTGAGTACTTAATTAAAAAAGCCTCAGAAGTCTCTAAGTACTTCACGAGGACTGTTCTCACTCTGCTGGAATCTGTTCTCTGTTGGGGTGCACCATGTTCACCTCAGATCTGCCTGGCCCACACAGGCTCCTCTGTGTGTTTGCAGCTGCCAAGGCAGCGGCACAACTCCCTTCCTCCCACTCCAGTCTTGCCTTCCCATCTTATCCCCCTGCCATGCATGCAGAAAAAAGATTGATTGCCCCAATATTTAATCCAACAGAGTTACACTGTGTATTGAGTCCTGTAGGATTATATTCTATCAAGGCTAGTAACTAAAGGCAATCAGAGTATTGTCAATTTTCATTGACTTAGTTTAATAAAATGCTGCCTGAAATATAAGCCTGCACATTTAAAATCTTATTGTCCCTATTTCTGCCATCATTTTTCACTTGTAATTTGTGACCATCAGGCCCAATGAAATAAATAGAGATAGCTGGATAGTAAGGTATTTGTCAATTAACATACAACCCCAGTTTTAATCTATTACAGAACACAGAAGCTAATTTCCACTGACTCATCATGGGACAGAGCCAATTTAGTAAAGGGGAAGATTTCCATAAAATATCCTGGCTGTTCATTTTAATAACAAATAAAAAAACCCCAAACAAAACAACCACCAATCTGGATTGACTGTGTGAATATTACAGAATACATGATTAGAACATGAAAATTAGTGTGACTATTGAACACTTCTTTGCCATACTGATGAGGTTCAGTAAGCTGAATACCGGTATTTGCACCTTTATTCTTGTTAAACCCCGAGGGTAATGAACTATTTTGTGAACATGAGAGCTGCACATTTATTACCATATCACATCATGCATACTGAACAAGACAGTGAAGATATAGAAGGTGGAAAAAGGGTCAGGTAGAACCACCGTGCGCTAATTCTCTACTTCCTTCAGCCCACACCAAACTCAGCAACATTTCCTCAGCATATCTTAATCTTTTAGTCCTCATTTATTCATCTTTTATTCTTCATCTGTTATAGAAACTCTCTTCTTCAGGAAATCTCTTCAAACTGATCAATTTCTTGTTTCTTCTGTTGCTGCTTCTCTCCAACTGGTTTGGTTTCTGGTTAATATGTCTCTAGCCTCGTCTACCACCCCAACCACGATCACCTGAGGGGAAGGCAGGGCCCCACTAGGTTCTGTCTCTGGGGTGTGAAACCACTGGGGGTTGTGACTCATCCATAGGTCAATTCCAATTCAGGGCCCACAGCCCAGGCCCCAGCGCTTCAACCACATTCACCCTCTTGCCATTTTTTAAGCCAACTGCACTGCAACAGAAGTGTTTCATTTGCAAAGAGGCAAATTACACATCAATTAAGGTCAAAGTCATTGCTAGTGTGACATTTTTGCACTGGGAAACTGAATCACAAAAACGAAAACAACCTGTGGGAATATGCAAATTTGAGACATTTCTGGTGTTACCCAAGTTTCCCTGGGCCTCTCTCTTGTTCCTTGACAAGGTGCCGGACAGAGATCTAAAATGTCTGGGCTTTCAGTGCCTAGTTATCTCACAGAGCTATTTTATTCAGGGCACTGGATCTCACAAGCATTTTAGCTCATCAGCTCCAAGGATTTCCAGGCCCTTTTGTTCCACATCATTTTGGCTAAGCAACTGCTGTATAACTGCACCAGGACCCTGAGTGTTTTCAGGGTCAGGAGGAGATTATTTTATTTTTAACATCTAAATGTCCCAGTGGAGGATTATGAAAAAATAAAATACTGCTGATTTCCTGATCTGTGAAAAATAATGAGGTTAAGATTTATGTGTGTCTCCTGCCTTATTCAAGACAAGAAATCTCTCCATCACAAATCTCAAACTGGGAAAAGGCTAGAAAGTCGATTTTCAAACCAGCTTTATTTAAAATAGTACCCACAATTGTCTGAAGTCAAGGAAGAAAGCCAGAAACTTAGATTCATGTGCACACAATGAAGCTTTTTATACAACAAGCTGCTTTTAAGAAAGAAAATTGGAGGAAAATTCCTGTTTTCTTAGCACATTAAAATGAAATTAAACCTCCATGGGAAAGAAATACATGGAATAGGTGTATATTTTTAAAAGCATGAATAGCTATGTCTATACTACTAAATAAAACCACCCCACAAGGTGAGATAAAGCTCTTGTCCCCAATTATCCATCCGCTTAACTGTGGGCATCCTTGGTTCCCCAGCACAGATTTGCCTTAGCATTCTCTAAGATGATGCCCTAAAGCCCCTAAAGCCCCTAAAGCATCAGTGACAACTTCAAGCAGGCAGCATGGACACGGCTGCAATATATTTGTCTCTCCTTCTACATAGTCCTTTGACTTGTGCTGCAGACCTGCCCTCACCAACACCTCTGCTATATAGAACAGAGCATAGCATATCAACTCTCAGCTCCATGCTGTAGGAGCTCCAAACTGTAAGAGCTGCAAAGCAGCCCTCATGTCATTTCAGACACTTTGATTTGGACAAACAAAGAAAATATGAACTACCATGTTTGAGGTCCACAGGGACATCACCTAAGATCCAGAGAGTGCTCACAGCCAAACAATGTGTAGTATGGATGGTAGGCAGCTTGTACCATTTCATTCAAGGCCAAGGAAGCTCCCTGACCATGTAAAAGCATGTCAACACTAAATATGCACAATTATCTGTATGCATGCTCCTGGGTGCAGTCAACACAAGCATAAAAAAAAAATAAAAAATTTCTTCAGGTTCTAGAGTGTGTACAATTTGAAAGAGTGACCTGCCCACTTCATATAAATGTTAAGTATTAAAGTACATACAATGAAGACAACATAACCTCACATCTCTACCAAAATGTGGTACTTATTCTGATTTAATCTTTTATATTCATATTACATATGGGTTTGCCTACACTGAAAATAAATGTAGGTTTCATACAGGAGGCATACACATATCCTCTAAGCCTAACTCTTTAGGAGGATATAATAGTCACCATAAAAGAAAAAAAAAAGGATACAGTAGGTGATAAAAATATTAGAATACGAGTAGTAGTTGGGCAAAATGTGTGTCTATTACAGGCAGATTAGGTCACCTTAGCTTTAGTCAGGTTAAGCTAAAGCTATAGGATCAGAAAACATTGGAGATGTAAGACAGAGATGAACTGGGCTTTCCCACCTTTTGTTTGTGGATGAAATAGCTTTAGTGCCAAGGAGCTAGGGAATCTAAATTTTACCTTATTTTAATTTGAGTAAAAAAGTGTGAACAATCTCATAACTTTATATAGTTTAATACTTTTCTGTTATTAAGATAATAAAACCCTGACAGCTCAGTTGTATTCCTCTGGCCATATACCTTGAATCCATGTTTATGCAGAGGTTCTTATGCAGATGTATAAGTTATTCAACTAAGCTAGCCAAAAAATCCTACCAAGCCAGTAGGATTAGAAACTAATGAAACAATCGATTAGAGACTTTGAAACCATATTTGTTCTGCATTTTATGTATTTACCTTTCTTCTTTTACATGTTTTTGATTTTAATTCTGTAAGCACATAGTCATCACTTGCATCCGTTTCATAATTCTGTAGCATGTGGACTTGTCACGTCATACTGGCATGCCTTCATTCTTCACTACATGATCAAGTTCTCAGGCAAAATTCTTTCCCTCTGTTACTGCCAATGTACACTGAGTCAGGCACTACAGTTTGAGCTTTCAGGATTTTCAGCAGTGGAACGGGGGCTAAAACAAGGAACCAATGAATGGTAACACCTATTACAAATGTTCATGGCCAAATCCTGTAGTTGCAAGTAAACCAGGACTAATGCGGCACTGAAATAAGGGTAGAAAAAGTCAAAGCAAACATCCTTGTCAACCCTCTTCACTCCACCAGGAAAAAAGCAGCACTACATTTTGGACTGTGACTGAAAACTTTGCTATATATGTTATGGTTTACAGTGAACAAAGGCCCTCTGCTTTGACTTTCCACCCAGACAGCACTGGCTGGGGACTGACATAAGTGCTCTCAAACAACAGCATGATTAATGTGATATCAAGAGCGTGGTGGTCACCAGAGAAAGAAGCCCTTCGGCGTTGTACATTTGTTCTTTTTCTGACTGCACAGCAGTGTCCCTTTGCAGATACTCTCTCGGAAGTGTTTCTCTGGGGGAAAATGCCAAGGTGCTACATGTAGGACCATTTATTTTGCTTCAAGTCTTCTGCCAGGGATTCTGCCTGAGGTCACAAGTTGGTCTCTTAAGTGGAGTTAAATTACAGAAAAGCAAGTAAGTGTGGCTCAGTTGTCAATGCTGAAATGTAAGTACATAAAAACATATTCTTTACCCTGCAAAACATCTTTCTGTGCATTTAACCTTTCCAGTTTTATAACTGATGAGCAAACAAAAAATCTTACAGTTTTACTTATCAAGAAAAACCTTTACTAAACCACCTCCTGAACTGAGACATCGTGAGTGCTTGGTATTGATGTACACCATTTGCTGTAAACTGAAAGACTTGTGAGATCACAGCCTATTCTTTATGGGCATAATGCATCCAGAGATTAGAGCATCAGATCTTAAGTTTCTATTAGTGTGTTATTAAAGATTGTGACAGGCTTATTTCCTCCCTAGTTTATCTGAAGAATGAAAAATGGCAAACCCAATAAAAACCCATTTTCTGGCCAGCCATTAACTTGATTTACTATGAATTTGTACAGCACCTGATTTATGCCAACGTTGTATTACTGCTTCTCTGCAAAATACAAACAATTAATTCATGATTTACACTTATGTAAGCACAGAAGAAAGAAGATCATAATCTTTTCTCAGGCCTGTTTCCCTTCCAGCACGCTCAGACCTCAAAAAATGAAGACTAATCTGGTCACATGTGCTTCAACAGTCAGTTGGCACTTTTCAATGAGAAAGAGAACAACCCTGAGTTGACATATCCATCTCCCATGAGTTAGACATGTGTCTATGCAAGACCTGACAGCAGTTGAAATCTCTAAAAACTTTGAAAGGTATGTTACATTGGATTGATTCACCATAACTTTACTCTCCTAAAAGCTGAGATGCTGAAATTACCAGCCTTGCAGCCATGCGCAAAGAAAAAATGTTAGCTATCATCTCCTTTATTTCTGAGTTTCACAGGGTTTCACATTTTTCTCTGCTGTTACAGAAAACACTGGATTTTGTGCCCTTGGGACAGACTTCTTCAATAAAAACTGGTATTAATGTAGTGCACAAAACTGAAATCTTTTTACAGTTGAAGCAGTAAACCCAAAAATCAATGTTATATTTATAGTGTCTATGATAGCTACATAACTTCTCACCTCCTGGGCAAACCCTGATAGTTATGAAAGAGTACAAGAATAAGTTCACTCTTTAAAAGTCAAGCATGCTCATAAATCTTCCCCTGGCTAATCAAAGCAATTTTTTATTCCAGCAGGTTTCCTGTTTAAAAAAATAATAATGATCAGCTAACAGGAATAATCAGTGATTGCTTCATTGTGATATCCTTGAACAGAAATGTAACAATAGAACCGTCTGAAGTGTGAAATGCTGACATCTGAAAATTTCTTATGAAAGTGAAAAAAATTGTCTTTAAAGTCCTCCTGAAATGAATGCCAAAATTCAGTGTCAAAATGCTACAGATTTTGTTACAACAGTGGTGTTATGCTTGTATTTTATATTATGACCTGGCGTTAAATAACAATGACATAATGGCATAATCATTTAACTGTTCATACCATTTTTTTGAATATAATTTAAAAAAAAAAAGTTATTTATATACCGCATCGTCTTTTCAAGATGAAAGTGTTTCCCTGGTTTTTTGTAAACCAGCAATTTACTACTTTTAGTGGAACTCACACATCTGAACCTGGCAGCTGTTTCAGGAAAAACCTCCTTAGATGTGACTTTCTTTCCCTATTCACTACAGAGTGAATGTAGATAAAAACTTAGGCTACGTAGATGCTGAAAATGCCTTAATTCTCATACTTCTTACTATTACATGTTTTTCTTCCGTACAGTAGGAATAATAGTATCATCATTACAAAGCATTCTGTGTATACTCGCAGGATTTTCAAACTGTCAAAGGAAAAATTTTATGAAATCTCTTCAGTGAAAGAGAGAAGAAGGAGATCTGTGTATGCAAAAAATGGTGTCAGGGTAAAAGAGAAAAAGGAAGCAATGAGACATGCTCTGTGAAAGAAATATTTTAAACAGAAAAAGCTGATATGCTAAGAAGTTTGTATTTATGTAAGACCACTTACAGATTGTGATCTGATTCTAAACAAATCACATATTCTACAGAATTCATTAACTTCTTGCAAGACGGTGAGAGCAATGATTTTTTGCCCTTTTTTCAAGTATTTCATGACCCTTTTATCAATAATTTTCAAAATAGCTGTCCCAGATATCACCTCACCTATAGGATTCTGAGAACTTTCATTGTGGCAGAAGCCAAGAAAACTTGAGAATAACCAGATCTTCAAAGAACTGATCACTGATACAGACTGCATGCAGCCCAATGGATTACAGTGCTCCACTTCTTTGAAAGAGCAAAAAAAGTCAGCTACTTTGCTTTTCTACTTGAGAACTGATTTAAAAATTCAGAGAAAACATACTAGTACATAGGAATGTCAATTATTCTCATAATTTAAAGCCCATTCTTCTGCTTAAAATCCCAAATAAAACAATAAACCCACCTGTCCTGAGTGCTATTATCACAGAATGTTCCTGTTATTGCAGAACCCAAGAAATGTCCTGTTACCAGCTTTGTGTTTCAGCTGGGCAGTAGCTTGCATATGCAGAGTATGGCAAAGGTCAAACCACTGCCCAGTAAGGAGATGTTGAATATTGACTGCTGTGTGCCAGTTGAAGGGTGTACAGAAAACTTGGAAATACTGGTTATTTTCTTGATGATGCTGATTATAAGCTATTTGATTACATTACTTTGTAACATTTGATAATCTAGCAGACCCCTTTCATTACATTTTCCTAAGATTTATTTCAGTTCTCTCAGCCTAATATCTTACATTTTAATTAAGTTCCCATATCCTCATGATGATGTGACAGAAAACACCTATCCATTCATACACAAATTGAATCTCTTTTTGCTTATGAATTATATGTAATTATTACATTTTTACAGCAATGTTTAAAAAAGGAAAGGCAAAGTTTATCACTCTTCCTCCATATCCTCAGAAGCCTGGAGAGAAAGGATACATGAAGACCTAAAGGGAAGAAATTAAATTTATGAACAGAGGGTAAAACAATCAGAAGATATGGGTGTCTAACAAGTACAACTGACTGAGCATAGGTGCAGTTAGGGTCAAGCATATTTGAAATTAAGTTAAGTCCAAAATGTACTTAAATCACATTTGAAAGAGATGAGCTAGAGGAATCAAAGGACCAGGTCTACATCATCTTCACCTGAATTACATTTCTAAAGACCTCTTGTTTCATTAAATAAATAGAAAGATTTTTAGCTTTGCATCTAAATGAAGGCCTATGACTACAAATCTATTTTTATTTAGGGCTTTTAGAAGATAGAGTTAATGGTACATAATTGATTTATCAGTTTTCTCAATGTAAGTCATAACTTCAGTGCTATCAAGTTTCAGAAAATCGAGTTTCTCTATAAATAGACATATGAAGTATATGAAGGAATGACACAACAATTTTCTATCCTACTCTTTGTATTTTATGAATGCAATTTCTTTTCCATTTAAATCATGGAGCATTCTGCCCTAATGTGTTGTCTTCTTACAAACAATCATTTCCAAATGAGTTGGAGAACTGGAAACAATCACAAGAGCGGTCCTTCTACTTTATAATCCTTTACTGACTACATTAATGAACAATGATACAATAATTGCTTTTACAAATGTTTTTAACTTTTTCAGAGTACAGACATAAAGCTGGTTTAATGAATTGGAAGTCATAAAAATCTGCACCTCTTCTTCCCTCTCTCAGATTTTTTTGTGGACACAGGAAATTCCAAAACCACCATTGTTTATATCCAATGCTTTAAAAAACATATGACTGTAGAATCTCACCACACAACTCAAAATTAGTTTCTTCAGGTTTATAATCGAGTCACAATTTCACTCTGAAATTCTTAAATAAGACACAGATGCACTTTTGTTCCACTAAATTTGGTAAATTGAAGCCTGGAAGAGGAGTAAAAGACAGAGGACCAGGCAGCTCTCTGTAGTGTAACCCTGACGGTCCTCATTCCCTTACAAAGTGACAAGACTCAGAAAGGTTCAGGGAATGGGATAAAAAATGGTGATCTGCTTCTCCTACGACACATGGAAGCCAGAAATCATGTGGCATTTTTCAAAAGGAACAACGAAAGCTGCTGCAAAGGGAAATAGTCAATTCCACTAGCTGAGCGCACATTTTGGTCACTAGTTAAACTAGTAACTTATGAGGAATTAAGCATTAGGAGGTGTACCACAGGGTGGGGGACAAGGCATACAGGGAAGGCCAACTGCTGCCTCATATGGGTAGTCTTAAAACTTTCCTTGAATATTTTTTCTCGAGTTACTGGGGTAACGATGTGAAAGAACGTAATAAATATTTTTCATCTCTTTTTCCTCACAGTTCTCAAGTAAAAAGAAAAAAACTCACACAGTAGTACAGGTCAGGTCACAAGTCCAACTACTTCAGAATCCCATGAGACAGTGTGACCACTGACACTTTGTCCAATTTAACACATGGTCTGTTGCACTGAGCAAGAATTGTGGTGAAATGTGTATTACACTATGTGTTTAAGCCTTCGTGGTTTGCTTACAAACCTTTTTATCGTTTTCCTTGTCCTACCTACATTCCATGAAGAGCTGCTGAGCTTTGTTCAGGCACAGCTTCCAATGAAAGAAGAGTGGCAATGAGATGAGTCAAGATGAGAGTCTCCACAAAATTATTCTGAAAACTTTTAATGAAACAATGTTCTGGGACTCTTCTTGTCCTTGGGCAAGATTTCTGTGTGCAAGTGGGATATATATGCAGACTGAAGAGATCACTTTTAAAAGTTTAACTAATTTTCATTAAGCTGGTTCATATGAGTTCTCTGGGACCCTCAGTGGAAGATCTTAATCATATTGTGCCTTCTGCGCTACAGTGATCATAATGCTAATCTCTGTAATTTCACATTTGGGAGCCCACTTTTCAAAGTGTAAACAACTGACACTGAATTTATAAAGAATAATTTTCCAGAGGCAATACAATGGTAGACATAGAGAAGCATTATAAGCCAGGAAAATGGGAAAAAAAAATCTAATTGCACTAAGAGAAATAAACCATTCTCAGTTTCCTTCCCTTGTTCTGAATAATGTGCATAAATTAAATATATGTGAATAACATTTTGTGAGGGAGAATACTTTGCCCCTTTCTACCTTCATGTGTCAGACATATTATCTCTAAAGAAAAACTTAGAGAAGAAACTGAGAAATGGTTTCATAAAAACAGGAAACAAGATCAGCATGAGTGAAAGTATGGACTTAGAGGGAAGAAAAGTCAAATAAAATATTTGTGTTTCTCTATGTCTTAAAATCTGATGCACTACCAAGTTCCAGACAGCTTCTGAAACCACAGGTTTTCCTCAGCTCCCCATTTTGAGCATTATTTTGCTTAGCATCTCTGAAATGTTCTCACTATTCAGAGCTAGTATTTCCCTTCTCCGAGAGAGTCACACAAGGATGGCAGCAAAGACCATCTGCAGAACCAAACTGAACCATTCAGATAAAGCCATTCTGGATAAAAAACCATACCTTTAAAGGAAATAACTTCAGCAATTCCTAAGGGTCTTCAGGCTTGACAAATGGCAAGAGTTCTGAGATAATAGTGTAGTCATGTTGTAATGCTGTTTAATGGCATTTGCTGTTAACATTATTCATACGAGGATGCTATTGACTTGTATTTCCTCGAAAAGATGATCTTTAATAAAACCTATTTTACTGAAATCCTTGTGCCTTTTACCATGACATAGACTGCAGATGATTTCATAGGGTCTACTAATGTCTCAAGACATTAGCATGACAGAATGCTACAGCACCTAACTAAATTTAGAGATGAAAAAGAGAAAAGCAGACCAATAATTACTGTCCCTGCAAAGAGAAAATGCAGGCACTGTGCCAATTCTTGCATTAACTATCCCAAATCTATTAAGATATTTCTTCCACCTCAATTAATTTACATAGCACTATTAATAATGGCATAACTCACTCACTCTTGATCTCAGGGTGCAATACCATTAATGCTACGATGCTCTAACATAAAAACTTCCATATATCTTGTAACAATATGGAATGCATATTTTAGAAAATTCACCAAGCAGCTGAAGCTGGGATAACACACTTACTATATTTCAATGCTCCCACATTTCTTCTAACATATAACGCAAAGGGGCACAGAAGGACTTTAGTCTTTGAGGTCAGAATATTGCAAGATAAAGAATTTTTTGCCCACATCAGAAAGTAACAGCATTACAATGGATGTAGTAATCTCTCTTAACTTTTTTTATATTACCCTACCTACTCTTTGTAGTTTTATGTAAGAACTACTATATTTTTATTTGCATTTTGCTCATCTCTTCATTCCATTTTGAAATATGACATACTCTAGCATTTCATAATCTATCCCATTTATTACAGTATGGTTAGAGTATCTCAGATCAAAGTGAAAAAAGACTGTATTTCAGTGACTGAGCCATGATACGTTCTTTGGAAATTTTTATATATATGTCACAGGAAATTTATGAAATGCAATATTTCAGGATTATGGTACTGGAGACAGATTCTAGTACCTCACAGAAAGCTGAGAACTGATAAATTTTCTGATTATGATTCTTGTTGCTGAAATACAACTTACAAGAATATCTTTTACAAATACCAGGAAAGCATTAGATGTTTTGTTTAAAAATCTAGGTTTAGGTATTCAAAAATTCACAAATACTCAGGCAGCTGTTATGACCCTTAGTCAAAACAATTTTAGGGAGGAGACATGATCTAAGCCTCACTGGAGTTCCTTTCCATTTAACAAGCATTAGTTCCCTAAGACCTGCCCTCCAACAGGCTATGCAAGATTGGATTAGATTCTTTTTCACTTCCACCATTTACAAAATTTCTCATGACACTCCCAGTTCAGCATCCCAGAGGCTTCCTGGTCACTCTGGAAAGCATGCAGAGGACACAGGAGGGAGGATGTGGAAAATGCTATTTCTCCTCCCAGGATTTTCTCTGGACAGTCAATTAATCAATCAACCTAGCCTTCCACCCCAATCTACTCAGTCTTCATGTCTAAATACAAATGCCTATAGATTGCACATATCTTTTCTATGATACTTTGTTCCCACAGCATGTTTACCACAGCTTTTTGAGAACCATCAGGCAGATTGGTGAGAATACTACTACTTTTAATATAACTGAATTAAAAAAGGTTAATAAAATAATGCAAGTCTATATTTAGAACTAGAAGCTAAAGCACATGCTATGGAAGCTTTCTCCATACAAGTATTTGTATGTTGTGGGTGATAGCTGTTGTCAGGAAGAGGAGTAAGGGCTGAAGAAAAGAAGAGAAAAAAGTTAAGTTGTATTTTCTGTGCATTATTAGTAACACATGTTCCTTTCTTTAAGGTGATGGTAAAGGATACTGCTGCCCAGGGGCCAGATAGGGTCTGCAACTTCACTTTAATGATTTAGAATCAAAGGAATTTTGTTTCCATATTAACTATTGCATAGCATTAAGAGAAGTACTAATGTGTGATTCATTAAAGGGATTTTACTGTCCCACTCAGCACTCAACCAGGAAAAGATTTCCCATTTGGGCTTCAAGTGTTCTGAAAGTTTTGACAATCATGTAGAACACATGACCTTAATTCCTTATGACTAATCAAAAGTGAACTACAGCCACTTTAATTCTGTATGAGAGCCTCTGTTCAGGGATTTACTGCCTTTTTTTATTTCATTTAAAACCCTTCATTAATTCATCTGAACGTTTTAGAGAATTACTTTTTAGCGAACACCTATACACTCATTCTTTTTTCATTATTCTTCATTAAACCATTTCATTACTGTCCCAAGAATATTCAAACTTCACAATATCACAACCCTGACAGGGTCTTCTGGAACATTAATTTTGGAATATCTACTGTACCCGCTAAGCCAGTCAAAGGAGTGTTGGAATACTAGTAATAGTAGTGGTGGTAGTAGCAGTATTTAAGGAAACTTTTAAATGTGGCTTAGAATTACAAGGAGAAACTGATCCCTGGGATAATTCTACAAATTGCAATAGAACTGCAGTACTGTAGAGTTAGGTGTCTACAGATTAAGAAGCAGAAATTATTAAAATGTCATGATTGCAAATGAGGAAGGAATGTTTGCACGGATGTCTTATCTAAAGACAGCTAAACAAGTGTGTTGGCTTCATTATAAATGCAACCTTCACCCAGTGATGCTGTTTCTCCCAGAATATAGTATTTTCAAATCACGAAGTCTGTATCTATATGGATGTTATCTGATTGTTCTAACTGTTTGGAGCTCTGGAGTATGAAAAAACTTGGTGAAGACTTCCCGCCCCTTCCTTCAGGCTTTCTGTGTTTTTTTCCATTTGGCTTTGCTTTGTTGTTTTGCTTTGTTATTTTGCTCTCCATCATCAGTGCTTCTGAACTCAATAGAAAAGAAATGCAACATATGCCTCAAAGCAGTTTGCGCTACCAATAGCATACAGCAGCTTACCTGTTTAACAGCATACAGGAGGCGACCGTAGCAGTACATCATGACCATCACAGGGATGACCAAGCAGAATATGAAGAGACAGATAATATAGGATGTGGACTCAGCTGTCTCTGAGGACCAGCGTACTGAACAGCTTGTACCCGCACCTTCTACCCTGTAACTGCTCCAACCGAGCAGAGGTGGCACCGTCCAGATCAGGGAATAAATCCATGAACCACCGACTGCCAGCAATGCCTTCTGGTAGTCAGCGCTGCGCTTGTTGCACAGAGTGAGAGTGTTGTAGCGTTCGTAGGACAGGACAGCCAAGGAGATCAGGGACACAATACCTGCAACAAACCAAGAAATTTCAAGGCTTACTTTTGTTATTTTGTGCAGTATTTATTTTAAACCCCAAGAAATGAGATGCTTTTCTTGCTATTACATATTTGAAGCAACAGGGAAAACTATTTCCATTATTTCCTATGCTTAAATCCTCTCTGGACCTGGTTGGCTCTGTCCATCACATCAAATTTTGTTTAACTTGTATTTATCTTATATTGGAAGATTTTCATACTTGAGAGTTATTCCTCTTCTAGGCAGGTTTTCAGATTTAGTTGTTTCAGTATTACCCAGGGGAAATCCATTTCCTACATGAACTAATAAAATGTTGAAAGATTACCTTTCTAAGAAATACTCCATTTTTAACATCCATGAGCATTTTCAAATATTGCATTGACTTTTATACATGCAGAAGGCTTCATATTCAAGATTAGAAGCCCAAAAATGAAAGAAGCTTTTGTACTTCTGCTCCATCAGCTAGATACAGCTTCAGTACTGACCACTTGTATATGGAAACAACAAACAACCCTTGGCATTAGTGTGATGTGGCAGGTTGTAATTTTATTTACAGGTACATCACATAGAATCATAGAACCATAGAATGGTTCGGGTTGGAAAGGACCTCAAAGATCATCTAATTCCAACTCCCCTGCCATGGCAGGAACACCTGCTACAGTCAAACAGTTGGTTGGTACTGAGCTCTAGGTGTCGGAGACTGGTTATATCCTCCAGTGGAAGATTCAAAAATCTGTGTTCTAGGACATTTCCATTTTCTCTTTCAAGATTCAGGATCCTGACCCCCTCTACAAATCTTTATGGATTTGCATGGCAGGTTCTTTTTCATAACTCAGTGGAGGGTTTTTTTGCTATTTCCTATTTTTTTTGTCCTCCTTGTAGCTTCCTTATAGTTCTTGGTGACACAACACTGGATACCATTTCCCAGGATTTATGACAGAAAGAACTTGTTGGAAGAAATTTAACACCATCATTTCCCATGGGTTATGGGCCCCTCCTTTTGATCCTGTAAGATCAAAAACTTGAATAGAACTATGTCAGCCTAGCTACTTCCAGGATTTTTTTTCTTGATCCTTGCCATTAGTAACAGCCAAATTACAGCATTACAAATTCCAGCAAATAGCATTGAAATCTAGCATGTCAAAATTCTCTGGTTTTGAGTAGTATCTACTTCCAGAAAATCTGTTAAGAAAAAAGATGATTCTAAGGGGAATCCACAGCTGTAATCCATTTTTTTCCCCCCCATTTAACTGTCAACTTCTCCAGCTCCTTTACAGGTGTAGAATGGAAGTGAGTCAGAGACTCCTAGGGATAACACTAGTCTACCCCGTACCTGGGCAAAACACCCCCCACACATACCCACACAAGGCACAGCAGGATATTCTCCCTAGGCACAGCATTTTGCTTTTCTTTCCCCCACAATTCAGTCCCTCGTTTCCTAGTTAGCTGGATGCAGGCACAGCTATTCCTGCCATCCTGACAACATGTAATTACTTTGTGCAGAGCTGGTTATGGCAAAGGACTGAGGAGGAATGCAAGCACTGCTTGCTGCAAGATGATGCCTTATTTCTCAGGTAAAGAGAAGGCAAAAGGGTGTGAGGAGAAGGCAACTCTTGATGAAGAAAACATCTTTCTCATTACAAAAGTCTACTAAATTATTTTTCCTATATTACTGGGAAGTCTGGCCTAAAAAGTAGACACACAGCTGTAAAATGACACAGCTTCACGAAGTTCAACTAAATTATGCAATTTAAGAGTCTAACTTTAAACCTATTTTAAGGCTAGATTATTTTAGAGGCAGTGGAGGCTTTCTGATCATCCCTCATCTAATCTGATTTCCTACATAACACAGCTCTTGGAAGTCTTTGGCCATAATGACTGCATTAAACACACATCTCAATATAGAAAAAAACACCTGGGTTCTGAATTACAGACTCAAGAACAAAGAAACTACCACTCTCTTCTCACTTCCAGCCCACACTTACTTATCTTCACTTTTCTTAGCATTTCCTCTTTCCATGCTTTTGTCCGCTTGACTAAAGAGCTTCTTGCTATCAAAATCATTTAGCTCATGTAGGTACCTAAGGCAAAAAATCCAGATTTTATATTTGAGACTTAGACCTCAGTAAGGTGATATAGATCTATTCATTGCATCTCAGATTAGACCATCATGGACTAACAGAAAACAGTCTCAGGAAGAAGAAATCTCTTCCCTCCTGTGCTCTTCAGCAAGGTTATATTATTCTTGCTTTACCTCAGATGGCAACTGAGGGCACAATGTCCCTATTTTGATGAGATGGCAGGTGAGACATACCTTTGCTGAGAATATCCTACAGTCCTGTGTTGCCAAAAAACCCCAAATGAATCATTCAAACATCCCTAGCTCAGGGTTCTGCTTCCTGGGTGGCTGCTTTAGTCACTGGGCTCTCAGGTCAAGTTTGGCTGACTGCTTATCCCTTTGGCTGAGCTATTGCCCAGCAGCTTCTCATGGTTTATATTGTCACAATTTACAGCATTCGTTTACACTTCTTTTTGGTTTTACCTACTGCCTAACACGAGAATAATGCTCAGCTTTTCTCACACTGGTATTTATGATGGACAGCTTTATGGAGTGGATCTGAAGACAGCTGGCCATGAGTGCAGTACTCTTTACTGTGAGCCAAAGAAGGGTCCTGTCTTGAAGTGGCACAGAATTAATGCTCAGCTATTAAGTTAGGGCCATGGCAATGCCAGTAAAAAATAAATCAAATATTAGCAATCAGACAAAACCACAGAAGTTTCCTTTGAACTATAGCAAATCATTTTTCTTCTCTACACAGAAGATTGGAGACTCTTAATTACACACCTTGGCAGAAGCCATCTCATTTTTACTCACTTTTTATTATTGAGTTCCACTGACATGACACAAACTCCATTTTTCTCTGGAGGACAAGAACTGTGATATATGCAATCCCAAATCACAAAAGTGTAGGAAAAGAAAATCAATATTTATCTTTTTCTTTTTGTCACAGTAAGACTTTAAGGTCTGTGCTATACCTGAACTGTTTAATATCACTGAAATTAACACCACTGTGCATTGACTTCTAATGCTTTCAAAACAATATGGGAAAAGGAGGAAAGCACTGAAGGGGAGTTCATAAGACATATTAAAAGAATTCAGTGTGGCTCATGTAGTTAAAATACAGTAAACTAGGTTAACTCTTTAGAAAAATTGCAAATATTTTGAAAGAATGAAACTAGTACTTTGAAAGACAGTAAGTGATTAAATTACAGTCTTTTTTTTTTTCCCAACAGTGAAATACATTCAATTGAATTGACTGCAAGTAATGAAAACATCTATTGCCCAGGTGAGGAAGAAAGAAAAAAACCAGAGGCCATGTCAATTCCCTCTCATTCTATTTAGTGTGACCTTGCAGTGTACACAAAGTCACAAGATGTGCCCGAACCCTCTACACCCCAACACTGTACCTCCATCCAACCTTGCTGATGAAGGCCTTCACCTTAACACAGAAGCCAAGGCTAGAAAAAATCAATATAGGTTGCACATCACGAAATAACCCTATTCCAATATTGTGGTAAATTACCAGCTCCGGTGTCTCTGTTTGCTCAGCTTTTTAATTTAAAAAAGTAATTATTTTTAATCTCACTCCTTTATCTATTCAGTAACTGAATCCTGCAAAGATGCCACTATCATTTGATGAATTATAGAAGATACACAGGTCTAATTTGTTAGACTGAAACAACATCATTTCATATCAAAGGCACTGGGTGTAGGCAAAAAACAGGGATCAAGTATATAACAGTTTGTGAATAAGCTTCCAGCAAAAAAAGCCTTGCCCTTTATGTGCCTTTCAATAGCACCCAGTATGATCTTATCCATAATTCTTCCAGGTACTGAAGTTAGACTAACAGGTCCACAGTTTACTTGGCCTTCCCTCATGCACTTCTTACAAGCTAGTTTGGACAAAGCAGAATAAAGTTTCTTACTTTTCATTGTGTCTCCTATTTTTGTATATCAGAATTTCCTTAATGTCATATGCACTTAACTGTTGTAGTCTTTGCAACAAATCCTGCAGCTACCTGGTATTCTATTTCATGTTCTATCTATTGCAGTCATAGGAATTAGTGGGAATCTTGGCTCTAAAACAAAAAGCATTTAAATACTTTAAAATTACAGCTGAGGAAAAGACTTGAATGTAATCTCTATTGACTTAATAACCAGAAAAAAACCAGAATTAATCTAACTTATAGAAAGAAGAAAATAATTTTAAAGCTAATCACAATGCTTTTTGCCATTATTTCATTCTTATTTTGCAGTAACTCTTATGACTGGGTAGACTGCATATATTAATTTCAGATGAAAAATGTTTTATTAAATTGCAACAAAATTAAGTTCAGGAATTGCATATCCAAATAGAATTTGCCTCCAACAAATTTTTAGGACCTCAAGCTGGTACCCATCCAAATAACTCCACAGGAATCAATCACAGTGAGAAATGTAATTTGTTTCCTCGACATTTCATGCATATACAGGAACAAAGCTGAGGTTCTCACTAACAGTACTGAAAGATGACATAAAAAGCCACTGCAGATGGCATTACAAGAAGAAATAATTATTCAAAAATTAACCACAGAAATAAGTTACTTTGAGACAACCAGGGTCTGAGGCACGAGCTTTTTCTACACAGCAATTACTCGCAGTGAATAGAGTGCAAAAAATTCAATTTCAAGTCATAACTAGGACAGGCATCCATTTATAGGACTATCATCTGAGACATTAGCTATTATTTACTTTTATTTAAAGATCTGTACATTTCTTACTGGCAGCACAGCATAGAGTACGGCTCTAGGTGAAGGACATAGCAAATGACTGTTTCATTCCCATGAGTCTCAACTAAGAGTGTTACATTTTTATACTAGTTTTTGCTGGTTTACACTGTTCATTGATGTAGTAATTGGAAATGAGATGCAGCTTGCCAGTAGTCTGTAGGTTATGAAAAACCGAGAATTTGAGAGATTCAGCATACACTGGGTAAATATTCTGACTACTACCTTAACTCTTAAAGCTCCTGAAGGTCATTTATCCTACATCATGATTAGAGTTCTGGTGATCATGGTTGCACGACATAATGTATATCTGGCACTGTACTCTGGCTATCAAGGACCAGGGGCAATGAAAAGAAACAAAAGGTAAGCTTAGGCAGACTGAGCTTGTAGGGATGCAATAGCACCTTATGGAGCAAAACTAAATCCAAAACATCTCAAAAGGCTGAGATGATTTTATCGCATCCAACCTCCACGTAGGTTGATTTTTACTCACTCAGAGTCATTTTCTCATAGCTTTCAATCACTCACACAATCACACCACAAATCCAAAAGCACAAAGGGTTCAAGAGGTCTGTCCAGGTTTTCTTTTGTGGGGAGAACAAGGAACTCCAGCTGTCAATTCATCAAACCTCTTGTTTATGGGTATCTCCCTGGCAACAAATTGGGGTTTGGATAGAGCTTTCATACACTTTAGAAGTCCACTGCTGTTATAAAGTTGTCCATTGCTTAAGAATTCTGTGCACACGAACCTTGGTATGTGTCCTGGTTTGAGTTAGGACCAAACCAGTTCTGTTCAGATATTTTACTTTTCAGATGAGTCTCTGCTACTAACTGCACTTTCTGAAGCTCACAGCATGTTTTCGCAAACAGTGTCTGCTTCTAGCAGTGATAACACTTGATGTTTAGAGTTACAACCAAGGATTGGTGTGCACACCAAGGTCACTGCTAGATCTTGTGTATCACATCAGGGGGTGAAGAAAGTGAAAGGTCACATCTGCGGGGAGGAGAAGCCAGGACAGATGACCCTGAACTGACCAACGAGGTATTCCATCCCATATATGTCACATTCAGTATAAAGCTGAGGAAACATGAGGGTCTCAACCCTCCTCTTCCCTTTGGGCTCCTTCTTCCTTTCAGGGCCTTCTTTTTTGCCTTCGGTGGACCCATCTTTTCCCTTTGGCCTTTNATACTAGTTTTTGCTGGTTTACACTGTTCATTGATGTAGTAATTGGAAATGAGATGCAGCTTGCCAGTAGTCTGTAGGTTATGAAAAACCGAGAATTTGAGAGATTCAGCATACACTGGGTAAATATTCTGACTACTACCTTAACTCTTAAAGCTCCTGAAGGTCATTTATCCTACATCATGATTAGAGTTCTGGTGATCATGGTTGCACGACATAATGTATATCTGGCACTGTACTCTGGCTATCAAGGACCAGGGGCAATGAAAAGAAACAAAAGGTAAGCTTAGGCAGACTGAGCTTGTAGGGATGCAATAGCACCTTATGGAGCAAAACTAAATCCAAAACATCTCAAAAGGCTGAGATGATTTTATCGCATCCAACCTCCACGTAGGTTGATTTTTACTCACTCAGAGTCATTTTCTCATAGCTTTCAATCACTCACACAATCACACCACAAATCCAAAAGCACAAAGGGTTCAAGAGGTCTGTCCAGGTTTTCTTTTGTGGGGAGAACAAGGAACTCCAGCTGTCAATTCATCAAACCTCTTGTTTATGGGTATCTCCCTGGCAACAAATTGGGGTTTGGATAGAGCTTTCATACACTTTAGAAGTCCACTGCTGTTATAAAGTTGTCCATTGCTTAAGAATTCTGTGCACACGAACCTTGGTATGTGTCCTGGTTTGAGTTAGGACCAAACCAGTTCTGTTCAGATATTTTACTTTTCAGATGAGTCTCTGCTACTAACTGCACTTTCTGAAGCTCACAGCATGTTTTCGCAAACAGTGTCTGCTTCTAGCAGTGATAACACTTGATGTTTAGAGTTACAACCAAGGATTGGTGTGCACACCAAGGTCACTGCTAGATCTTGTGTATCACATCAGGGGGTGAAGAAAGTGAAAGGTCACATCTGCGGGGAGGAGAAGCCAGGACAGATGACCCTGAACTGACCAACGAGGTATTCCATCCCATATATGTCACATTCAGTATAAAGCTGAGGAAACATGAGGGTCTCAACCCTCCTCTTCCCTTTGGGCTCCTTCTTCCTTTCAGGGCCTTCTTTTTTGCCTTCGGTGGACCCATCTTTTCCCTTTGGCCTTTGTTTCTCAGCCCTGCCTTCAATCCAGATTTGTGTGTTCCTGAACCTGATTCCCATCAGCTGCTGAGCTCAGTCTGGGACTTTGCCAGTGTCTGCTCCACAGCCTCAGTGGTGATGGTGACATAATTGCCATCAGGGGGGAGATTGGGTTCGATACTGGTTTTGTATATATTTATATATATTCTCTTTTATTATCATTATCTTCATTAAAGCTGTTTTAGTTTCCTTTTCTAATCTGGAAGCCTCTCTCTCATTCCCTTCCTCTCTCATTTGGGAGGGGAGGGGGCCATAAGTCTCTCTCCCTTGTCCTCTTTCTCTTCCTCTAATTGGGGAGGGGTGAAAGAGGTGTTAACAGAGAACATCTGTTGTAGGTGGACTGGACTTAAACCTCGACAGTATGTCTCAGACAAGGCTGCTGCTCCATGTTTGCATTTTCTTGTCTGGAAAGTACATCTGCTTGGAACATACTCACCTGCATGAGCACCATCTCTTTCACTGCGAGCTACCAGGGAAAGAAATGGCAGATGTGACATGCTGCACCCTTGATGTCATGCTCCTCTTAATGAGGACAACTCCACCACTGAGTTGTCATGCTCTGCTCATATCAGCACATAGTCCTTTAGTCTTGCCCAAGTCAACATGTGCTGGGAACAGCATTCTCCGCTATCTGCACAGGCTGTTCTCACTCTTATTCTATGGTTTCTTCAAGCATTTACACCTCTTTCCCTTCACACATAGGCTGTACCCACCTTCATGGCAAGTCCCTACACTTCCTGACACCACTGCAGCCTGCGGCCGGTTCAAACCCATGTGCCAAAACTGAGCAGGGTGGGACGTGGCTGCAAGGTTGGTACAAGGCAGGGAACCACAATCCATCTGGCTGTGCTGCTGCTGAGACCCAAGGCATGATGGAGCCAGCTGAGGACCCCCAGGCACACATCAGATCATCTGCCAGTCATGTACAAAATACAGAGGGGAAATCAAGAGGATAGTAAGTGCTGGTTCCCACATGCCATCTACAGACCCTGTGTTAACTCCAGAATGATCTGCCAGCATCAGAGGTTAACCAACAGCAGCTCTGACCACCATCACTTAAATGCATTGCTTAAGAGAAAAAGGTGATGTTTCATACATTTACAAGACTCCACACATATACATGTATGAATGGAATTTCTATTCCTATCAGGTAGCCTTAACATAATATCCTGATAAGGACATCATGCCCCTGGGAGTGGAAGAAGAGCGTGAACCATCAGCTGGTGGGCTGGGATTCACCAAGAGTTTTCCCTTATACCTCTCCTTTTGAAGCCAGGCCATCATGCAGTGGTGAACTCGGAGTGTCAGCAAGAAAGAAAGGGCACAGTGCAGTAAGGACATCTGAGGGATGGAAGACGCATGCTTTCGTCTCCACTTAGAAATGCTGCGTTGGTAAATACCTAACATGAGCAGCAGGTAGGTTTCTCCAACATTTTGTGTCCTAACACAGCTATGTTTCCTTCCCTCTAGTCCCTTAGGTTTCAGCTGCTAATACTCCCATTAGCTGGAGAATATGCTAAAATGCTCTGTGGCACAATGAGATGGAGATAAGATGTAAAAGGAAAAAAAGGGTTTTGTGACTAAATGCACATCAACTTGGGAATATCGGGGAATCCTCTGCTGAGTTATTCTTCTGTTGTTTCTTCCAGCTGATGTCTTTCAGCATGCTTACCCAAGGACTTAGAGGTAAACACAGAACAACAGCAGTAAGAAACAGCCCTCTTCAA
Source organism: Brachypteracias leptosomus (assembly GCA_013401335.1). Lineage (NCBI taxonomy): Eukaryota > Metazoa > Chordata > Aves > Coraciiformes > Brachypteraciidae > Brachypteracias > Brachypteracias leptosomus. The sequence continues at coordinate 52,904 of VYZX01002784.1, read as the reverse complement.
ATGAAGGCTCTTACTAACTCAATTTTAAGGTTTCAAGTTTAATTCCAAATTGTGTTACTGAACAGTATTACATAAATATGTTACTGAGTTATACAAAACTAGTTTGCTCAGTGACTCAGTGCTGTTTTCAAAGGGAATAACTTTCCTGAATTTAAATGAGAGCATTTCTGTACTCTACAGAAGTGAAACACTCCACACATGGAAAGGAAACATAAACAATTTAAGCAACTTCAAAGACATGACCTTTCCAACATATTTGCAGTTCTATCTCCTTAGAAGCCTTTCTGAAAACATACCCTAGTATCATCCCTCAGGGACTGTGCATGAAATACAATTTGTAGGTCTAGTATTCACAAGAAAGGTTGGGAAGCAGAAAGAGGGAAAAAAGCAACAAGCCTTCTTTCTGGTGGTAGCTTAATCTTCAGGCAAAATTTTGCCAGCTCTGGGCCAAAGCACCTTACCTAACACCTGTCATATCATTAGAGACTTTATGAGAGTGCACATGGAGCCATCTCTTCCATCATCAGCTTTTCCATCTTTTAAGTACTAGTTAATACTAATAAGCAAAACTATTAGTCTCTGCTTACCTTAAAGTCAAAGCGTTTCTTCCACAAAAATACAATAATTTCAATGACAGCAGCTGCTGCCCTCAGAGACTTACTTGCAGGTGATGAGGTAAGAATATTGTAATGATAAAAGCAGAAACTTTCAAAAGCTGACTCACTGAGCAGAAGGGGGGGAGCATTTCTATGGTGTGTTGACCTCTTCACAGTATATGCGCTTTTGAAAAAAAATCAGAAACTACTGAGGCATGGCATCATGGAAGAAGAAAGAACAAAACTTGTTGTCTTTTAAAAAAAACAAACTTATTCCATTTTGTTTTCTAGCTCCAAGTCTTATAAACACACTTCACTCCTATGGTCAAGATGTAGAAAAATCTCTCCCATATACAGTCTCTAGTGAGGTTCTGCAGGTTATACCTCTTCTTATTGTGTGATACCAGAATTGTCACAAGCGGCAATAAGAATGTTGATCAGCCTGCAAAATCTGGGATAGACAGCCCAGAATGAAACAAACTCAGCTGAACTAACAGAACACAATTGAGTTAGTTAACAGCTTCCACAGCCACTGGTGCTAGTGGGAAACCAGCACCAAATGAGCAAATCTGTGAGAGAAACAAGTGAGACACTGTGAATATGAAATTTCACAAAATCATTTTTATCAAGGGTTTTGTTTGATTTTCTTTTTCATTTTTTGAGATGAGAAGCACAAATGAATATTCAGAAGGCATGCAAACAGGTCTGGAGAGTGGCAGACATGTGGTTGCTGTTCTTCCTCGCTAGCCCCCAGATTATTATCCACTATTTCCTTTTCCTTCACAATCCAACTAAAAAGAGATACATCTGATACATCTTTTATGGGAAAAAATCCAGCTACCGATAGATTTTGGCAGAAGAATCCAAAGATTTCCAGAGTTAAAAAGAAAGACTGCTGCAGCTAGAAGGCTTTCCAGAGTTAAGATGAGGAGACTCAAAGTGAGCACTGGACTTGGTAGACAACCAACCAGTACTAGCCTGACTTGCTTGAACTTCACAGCTCAGTATCTACACTTCAGCAAATAAACCAATCACTATAAACCATTTTATGATACAGCAAAATCATAATGTGAATATAACAGCTCCTGATAAGTTCAGTGCTAATGTAAATGATACGAACTGCAGAGAAGTCAATGGATGCCTCAGTAGCTGACAGAAGAAGCTGAGAATCAGATGTGCTTCCAAAACACTACTGTGTATATTTGTGTATATATATCTCTCTCCATTAAATATTTATATAATAAACAGTCAAAGTAATCAAATATTCTTGCATTTGGTGACTCTTATTCTACCTGAATGCTTTCACGTGTTAGTGATCAGATCACCACTTCCTTTTTATTTTTAAGGCATTAAAAGCACTTCTACTGATTTTCAAATCAATTTCAATTGAGAAAAAATTTCCCACAATCATTTGTTACACATTAGCAGTTATATTCAGTTTTTAAATGCTGGCAGTCTAAGCTTTCAAAATATAGGCTACTTCAAATACCAACAATTCACTTTGAATAGAAATAAATACACCAACTGCAATTTATCTAATGCCTGTAATTATTTGTTTTCTTTTGCTTAGATGACTTGTAGTCGCGAGTCCATTATAGTAGGCGATCATTCCTTTCCCTAAAGAATTCTCTTCCTGCTTAACTCTAATGGGAGTCACAATTTAACTCTGCGCTTGAAAGAAATCACTGTGAAATGACTATTGCATCCAAGCCCGCTGGGACAAATCTGACAGCAAGCAAACATTACTGGTCCTGTTCAGCAAATTTTTCCTGCTCTTTTCTCAATAGTCATTTCTCTGTTCTTCCTGTGTACAACATACACTTCCTTTTGTGTTTGGTGATATCTTCAATATAGAGAGTATGTAATACTTTTCAATAGTAAAGAATTTTCTTTCTTTCTTCCTTCCTTTCTTTTCTTCCTTCCTTCTTTCTCTCTTTCTCTTTTTCTTTTTCTTCCTTCCTTCCTTTCTCCCTTCTATCCTTCCTCTCTTGCTCAATTTTAGCATGTGCATATGTTGTGCTTTAAGGGTAATCTTAGCCATATCTTGTGACTTCATGTGCATTCCTGAGTAGTACTGTGTTTTCCTGCTATGTTAATAATATATCTATCCATCAACCAAAGAACACACTAGTCCTAGTGGCATAAATATAGCACAGTACAAACCACCACCACATTCCCACCCCCTAACCCCCAATATTAATTTCACTCTTGCTTTCCATATGTTATGCAGGATCCCTTTGCATTTTGGAAAGCAGGCTAGCACTTTCAAATTCAGCCTCCTACACTGGCTGCTTCCATATCAGTGTATTTACTCCGCCGCCTTAAGGAATTGGAATAAGAAATAATGTCAGCACTAGATGGAGCTCCTGTACAGCAGCATCTCAGGAGAAATCTTTGGGGCTTGTATGCACGTGGAAAGCAGGGATGGATGTGTATTTCTGGCACAGCAGGAGGATGCTGCCAGGGCAGGTAGGTTCACTGCAGCATCCCCATGTCCATGTCCATGTCTACGCCCACGCTGTCCTGCGGTACCCCTATCTCCTGCTGGGACTGCTCCTTTGCTTTTCAACCAGAGGAGATCCCTGGGACCATCCTTCATCTGCACAGATGTAATGTGGCATGCAGTCTCAGGGTTTTTCTACATACGGGATATAGCACCAAGTAAGTAAAGAGGTGAAGTTACAGTGTATTATCATCTGCCAGCCAGGGAGTCAAACTTCCACCAGAGCACACCTAGCTAACTCCCTTCCTGAGAGCCTCTGCCTTTTCACTGAATGCAACTGCTCATTTTCAATAATAAAGGTGTATTTCTAGATATTTCAAAATGATTCTAAAATCTGCTTTTTTTGGCAGCTACCATTCCCAGAGATGAAACATACTACAAATATTTACTCTTCCAAGTCAAGTTTCTGTCATAAGGTCCAGTGGTCAAATTGGTTTTTATAATAACTAGCTGTTAACTGGTAAGTAACTAGTCATATCTGATAATATGAATGAAGTGTCAAAATATGTAGATCAGTCTTTACACTGCCCTTAGGCCAAGAGTTTCTTGTGCAGTTATACAACCCAACAACCTCACATGCTATAGCCCAAGATAGCTGGGTAGCATTCAGGGGCTGCTTCTATGAAGCTCAAGATCGGAGCATCCCGACATGTAGGAAGTCAAGGAAAGGAGCCAGGAGACCTGCTTGGTTAAACAGGGAACTGCTGGATAAGCTTAGGTGGAAGAGGAAAGTTTATAGATCTTGGAAGGAGGGGCTGGCCACTTGGGAAGAGTATAAGGCTATTGTCAGGGGGTGTAGGGAGGCAACTAGGAAAGCTAAGGCCTCCTTAGAATTAAACCTGGTGAGAGGGGTCAAGGACAACAGAAAGCGCTTTTTCAAATACATAGCAGATAAAACTAACACCAGAGGCAATGTAGGCCCACTGATAAACGGAGAGGGTGCCCGGGTGACAGAAGATACAGAGAAGGCAGAGTTACTGAATACCTTCTTTGTCTCTGTCTACTCAGCCGGAGTCTGTCCTGAGGAG
>VYZX01002784.1:28062-48338 GCA_013401335.1 Brachypteracias leptosomus | reverse complement strand
CTGGAGAGAGTCCAGCGTAGGGCTACAAAGATGATTAAGGGAGTGGAGCATCTCCCTTATGAAGAAAGGCTGAGGGAGCTGGGTCTCTTTAGCTTGCAGAAGAGGAGACTAAGGGGAGACCTCATTAATGTTTATAAATATATAAAGGGGGAGTGTCACGAAGATGGAGCCAGGCTCTTCTCAGTGACAAACAATGATAAGACAAGGAGTAACGGGTACAAACTGGAACACAGGAGGTTCCACTTAAATATGAGAAGAAACTTCTTCTCAGTGAGGGTAACAGGACACTGGAACGGGCTGCCCAGGGAGGTTGTGGAGTCTCCTTCTCTGGAGATATTCAAAACCCGTCTGGACACCTTCCTGTGTAACCTCATCTAGGTGATCCTGCTCCGGCAGGGGGATTGGACTGGATGATCTTTTGAGGTCCCTTCCAATCCCTGACATTCTGTGATTCTGTGATGCTATGGAGGTTGGATGAAAGACTGGAGAAGGCTACTCCTATCTCTATTCTAGATTACTTTGCTGGCTAAAGGATATGCAGTAAGGAGAAGTGGTATTGTCTATTACTTAACCTCAGAAGGACCAGAGGAGATCTTTGGCTAGATCCATTAAAAAATGGTTTGTAACTGATGCTAACAGAAATCCTTTGCAGTATATTTACTCCAACCAACAAGTCAAATCTGAAACATTGGTGGAAACTGCACTAGAGAATATAGTAGTGAATGTATAAGGAAGCACAACATATTTTGACAAGCCAGCATGGCCACCATGGAGGGAAGCCATCCTTCACTTATCTTCAGTGCCATGCAGACAGGGGTGATGCATTCAATAAAGCCTACCTGGATTTCCAAACAGCTTTGACTAGCCTGAAGGCTCTTAAGGATAGTAAGCTGCCTTGCAATAACAGAGATCTTCATGTGGGTAAATAACTGATTAGAGGCAGGAAATAAAGAACAAAAGAAAATAATTAGTTTACTCAGTGGAAACTGTGGCCAGCAAAGTCCCCTATGGATCTGTGCTAAGCCCTGGGTTATTCACTACATTAATAAATGATCTGGAAAAGATGGTAAAGAGTGAATTCTGCTGATTATACTACGCTGAATAACCCAAAATCAACAAAAGCTGGCTGCAAAGTACTGTAGAAAAACCACATGAAACTGAGTCACTGAGCAGATGAAATGCAATACTGATATAAACTGCCATATGTGGAGAAAAACAGTCCTAGCTTTAAATACACAGCGATTGTTTCTGACTGACTTACTCCTCTGCAAAGAGTTATGATAGCTTCTATGCAAACCACTTCCACTAAGCAGCAACGCTCAGCAGCATTTAGAAAAGCAAACATCAGAGCTTATTAAAGAAGAAAAACACATAAAAGAAGAGAAAACATGAAAAGGTTGAGGGAAGATTGTTTAGTCATAATACAAGAACTAGGTTTTCAAATGAAATCATCAGGTTGCAGACTCAAAATCAACAAGTAGGAGAAGGTACTTTTCTTTGCTTAGTATGCAGTTAGTAAGTTGAATTCCTTGACATATTGTGCATACCAACATTTTGCAGGGTTCCGGAGGGCAAGCAGCCTGGGAGATAAATCCAGGAAGATCTATAAGACCCAAAATTACTACTTCAGCGATGAAGTCCCCACACCATAAATCACAGGCTGCTGGAACTACATACTGGAAAAATATCACTGGATGCTGAAAGTTATCCTAACTTTAAGTTTAGTATTCTAGAAGCATAGCTGGGCAACATGGCAGATACTTAGTATATATATACACCACCTTTTGCAAGGTGCAACTATTATTCAGTTATTGAAATGACAACAAGAAAACAATTACAGCAGAGTAAGAGGCCATTACCTCCTTGTACGTACTATTAGCATTTCTTTCCCAAAGGTCTGAGTGCCCCCAACCCCCAGAAAACACATTAACACTTGTAAAACTCCTACTCATTCTCATCCTCAAATTCCTTGTTAGACACCCCTTGACGCACTGACCAATAGAGAAAAACTGTTCTATGGAGCAAAGCAGATGGTGGTATGTCTACTGCTCTTATCACAAAGGATATTAAGCTACAGCTTTGTCTTGCCTCATAACCTGCTTTCTACCCATTAGAAAAAGCACATTTAAATCCTGACTAGCATATTTGTCTGGCAGCCTTTCATCCTACTCCTCTGATGCAGTCTTTGCCAAGGGTATTAAATAGAAATACACTTTCAGTCTTAAGAAATACACACAGTAAAGCAATCCTCAACATCCTCATGCAGCTGTTGCTGGACCTCAGCCCACTTACGCCGCCACACGCTCTTTCTCTGAAAACTGAGCAGGCCAAAAATGGGGCAAAATGTGGCAGTTTGGATAACTTAAGGCAAACTTCTGGGATTTGTTACAAAGAATTATATGAAGAAGAGCTACTTTGTGCATAGTAGTTGATGTATGGTGCACATACATAAAACACACCCAAATATCATGTAGATATTCCACCCTTTCATTAAGAGGTAGAATTTGTAGCTCTTCTTCCCCATGATATTACCTCCTACCCTAGAACTGTTTCTAATTAACTCCTGCTGAACTGACCCTGAGGCAGACAGCTCAGCCACGGGGATGGCCATGGTGCTTGCTCCAGTGGAGGAGAAAGCAGGACTCCTGACCATCACGTGAGATCCAGGATACTCTGCCTGGTTCTGCCTGCTGTGCAGCATGATAGCAGCTTGCATAATTTCATTAGAGTGATTAAACATGTCAGTGTAAAGTGGTCCCCCTGTAACTTCATAAACAGCCTGAATGCAGAAATTACCCATAAACTGTAAATTTGGCACACAATAATGCTTCAGTGTGCATATGCATATAAGAATTGTGTCTAATGCAGACCCAACCATTGCAGTATTCAACTATTGTATGTTCTAAAATTTTCATATGGACAAGTAAAAGGGGATTATCAATGTTTTTGCAAAATTCATACCATTTCTTAGCTCAAAGTAAATCTTGCCAGATGTCAGTGTGCTATTTCAGTACAATCTCAGAGGTCTGTACTAGACTCGGGCAGCACCTAGATATCAAGCAACAAAATGCCACATATGTGAATTAACTAATGGATTTGAATCTTAGAAGCTATTAGATTTCTAATCTAAGACAAGATTTACATTGCTGTTGATTTTTAAAGATGGTCGAACTATTACTTATTAAAAATTTTCACAATCAAGTCTTCTTTTTCTACCCTTTTTTCCCTGATAGTTTTCTAGTCCTGAACAAATTTATATTGTTATAAATCTCTACAAAAATAATTCCTCTATTGACTCACCTGAAGCCTGTTCACTTTGATTCCTTCTTCCCATAGTTATCTACTACTTCTACTCTGGATTGCATTAGTGAAAACAATAAAAACAATGAAACAACTGGGGAAAAAGGAAACAGAAGAGAAAATACAATTGAAAACCATTGATAGAAAATTAGGACATAGTGAACATCTGCTTCTAACAAAACACTGTGAAATATATGTAAAGATTTACAGTTTATCCCAGTGAATCACTAGCCTTCTGCATTGTGTCTGCTATATTTTCATAAGGGACAGTGGAAGTATGTATGAGGCCATAGGATGAGATAGTACTTCCAACACATTAGCATCTATGAAAGGAACCACAAACAGAAGTAGTAACATAATTTCACAACATTTGGGGAAGACTTGTTGGCTGAAACTGCCCAGAGCAATTGAGCCTGATGCTGAAAGCTGGCATAAGAAACCTTCAGCTGAAGCACTCTTAAAACACGGTAGCTTCTAAGATGGTGCCCAGGTGACCTTGATTAGAAGCATTACCATCTGGACCACCAAGAGATGCAAGGGGAGTCAAGCACCCCCAGGGAACCTGAGGCTTCACACTTGTATGGGATGAACGCTCACTCATCTGTCTCCCCTGATCCGAGCTGGGCCAGCACAGCATGGAGCAAGAGAGGAGCAACCAGGTCCCAAATCACTCAGGAGTCAAAGCACAAGGACACATCATAGAAAAATAATTGTGGGATGGCAGCGGGAGGAATAAGCTACGTGGAGTGATGTTCCTTTGCATTTGCTGTCTGCAGATATTAAATGTTCCTCCTGCCTGTATCAATTATGGAAAAATTTACAGCAGCTAGAGGTTATATTGACTTAGTATTAAAAAAAAAACAACCCACAAGCCTTCCAGTAATAGGCATTTTGATTAAGTACTGAATCATATTAGCTGTGAAATCAACAGAAAAAAATACGTAGTCTGTGTACCAATAGAGGCTGTAGTTTATTAACTTATTAGACATTTACTGAGTCTCCAGTTTCAGAAGCAGTTTCTCAGCTAGTGTTGGTATCTAGCAAAACACAAATGTAAACAGGACAGATCCAGCTCTCCAAGAAACTTATTTTTGCATGTCAGTGCATTCTTTTAACAAACTACTACAAATTATTTTCTCAATTTAATAGACTTTTCTAATCAGAAAAGTGGCAGACACACTAACAGAAAAAAAAAAACCACAAACAAACCAGGTGATTACTTCAAGAGTAAGTATTGGCCATGGCTGAGAAAAAGGAAACAAAAGGAAATTGATTGTTATTACCCATTATTGTGTCATTATTTGGACCTATGCCAATGGTCCTCTATCCCTTTTATCACTGAAAAGCCTGTAAGTATTCATTTGCTTACTAGACTGGAAGATGTATCATTCTGCTTAAATGCTTCCTAAAAAGAAATGGGCATAGAAAATGAATGCCGTCAGTTAAGAAAAAGCCACTAGCTACATAACTTGGATTTAAACAGCCAGAGATAATATCCTCTCTGTTTTACTTAAGGGGCTACAAGGGAAGTTTAAAAGTTTACCAAAAAATTGTCGAATTCTGTTCAGGTATGTCAGCATGCAGATGGTCTTAAGAGTTACTAGAAATTATTAAGCACATAATTAAATAGAATATGATTTAATAGCCTGTCACAAGCAAAGTCCATTGCTCTCTAATACACTTTTTTGCATTGAATAATGCTTATTCACCGGGCTCTAGTTTATTTAATTTTACTCACTGAGGGACCATAAAGCCAGCTATATTTTGATAACATATTTCTTCATATGTCTGTGGCCTGACTACTGGCACAGATGGTTTCTGCTTTTTCCTAAAGTAACACAAAAACTGACATCAGGCATAGCAATGCCTGGGTTAATGCTGTGACCCAGGATTAGGGAAAAGGGCCTGCAAATGCAAATGATTAGACTTTGGTAGAAACGCTGTTCCATCATCACTAACACAGCTTACAGTCATGATCTTTTAGACTCAATTCACCATCAGGATAATTTTGCAAGAAATCCGACGTGGTCTTTGCCTTTAAGCTCCAATCCCAGGTCTCTGTGTAAAGTGATGTTATTTGTGTACTTCCTTGCATAAAATCCTTAGAGTTCTGCATCATGTGGCCATAACACAGAACAATGTTCCAGAACCAAAAATATGCAACTGAACTGCAAGCATGGCTGCCCAATAAGGAAGCATCAGCACTGACAAAAATTTGTAGTCACCTGCACATGCACAGAAATAGATTTTGGGCACCGGCAGAACATCTTTTACAGAATGCAAACTGGCAATACATGGGCAGCTAGCTATGCACAAGAAATGCCAACAAAGTTATCAATTTCCTTACAAAATTGTTCTGTTCTTCTGTCTCTCTTTCCAGGGACACATACACAAGCTACTTACCACCTTCACTGCTGGTATCTTTGCATGTATTTTTCTGATTCTTTTCTGTCAGACAAAATAGATTAGCATAAAACAAAACACAGTAGAAAATGCTAAAATATAGGAAAATATGATTACTCAATCTACACTGCTGGTGCAAGCTGAGGGCACCTGGGGATCAGCAACCTGTTCAGAGCACACTCCAGCCCCTGTTTAGCCATGTGCTTGAATTTCCATCACGCTGAAAGCTGGGAGGTGTGAGGAGGAAGGAAGTGTGGGGTTCTGGTGCACCCCACAGTCCCACTGCAGTGGGGAACAGAGTGGAGCTGGGGCTGCTTAGATCAGGGGAGGAAGAAGCAACCATGCCTGGTAGTACAGACACCAACTGCGCACCACAGGATCTGACCTAACACTGTTAGCATCAACAGCCACAGTCTGCAATGACTTAAAAACACAGGCAAATTGAATGACAAGGTGATGCTCTGCCATAACAAATGCAAAACTTTCTCTTATCCTAAACTGGTGTTAAAGCACCTACCAGAGTGAAGTCCCTTATTTCAGCAATAATGTTCAAAGTACAACAGTAGGTCTTCCATTTCCACTTTCTCTGCTTGTCATAGTTCCTTATCAGGTTTCCATAACTTTTGCTCAAGCTGACTCCGTGCTTCAAGCACCTACATCGAACACAGAAGTCCAGCACTAGTACTCTACAAACTATGCGTAGGAAGAGCAGACAGCATTTTCCCTATATAATGAATGTGGGATCTTAGAAGAGAGGACTTTGACACTTTCTCATGGAAATACAACAGATGTCTCCCAAAGAATCACTCTTGCACAACTATTCCAAGTGATTTCAACATTGTACAACATTTAATGCCTATAAGAACTAGAAATAAACTAAGAAATAAACCCAACATCCAGGAAGAGGACACTGAAGTGTGGAGGGAATTATAAGCAAAAGTAGGAAAATGACAGAAAGACAAAAGGAACAATAAGCATCCTATTTGTGAGGATCACCTCATGACACCACACAGGTACAGAGCAAATATCTACCCCTGAGCTTGGGCTCCTTTCATAGTCAGTGGAGATAAAGGGGTACTTGTAGGGCACAGCTCTTATCACCCTGAAGCGAACACCTCAAATACATCAGACACTTGGCATACTGGCAGCACAAATTTGCTTTTCTACTGATTATAAAAGAAGCCTGGAGGATTGGAAAAAGTCTGGGTTTAGTCAGACGATTCCCATTTGTCTCTACGGGGTTCAGCATTTCATTTTTCCATGTAAACATGGCCCTCAGAAGTGTATTTAATAATATACCACTACCTCATCAATTAGTTATTTAAATAAAAAGAATAGCAGGCTAACTTCAGCTTCCCTAGAGAGAGGATGCCAAAGAGGAATCAAGATTATGTATCTCCTGAATAAGTACTTTTGTGTTTCCATTTACTAAACAATCTAATACATATCAGGTGCTTGAAATTAAGCAGGAAAGTTCATAGAATCATAGAATGCATTGGGTTGGAAGGGACATTCTGAGGTCATCTAGTCCAACCTCCCTGCAGTCAGCAGGGACATCTCTAACTAGAACAGGTTGCTCAGATCACCTCTCTGGGCAACCTGTTCCAGTGTTCCATCACCCTCATAGTAAAGAACTTCCTCCTAACGCCTACTGTAAATCTATCCTTCTCTGGTTTAAACCATTGCCCCTCATCCTATTTCTACATGCCCTTGTAAACAGTACTTCCCCAGCCTTCTTGTAGGCCTCCTTCAGGTACTGGAAGGCCACTATAAGGTGTCCAAGGAGCCTTCTCTTCTCCAGGCTGAACAACCCCAATTCTCTCAGCTTGTCTTCATAGGAGAGGTATTCCAGTCCTCTGATCACTTTTGTGGCCCTCCTCTGGACCCGCTGCATCAAGTCCATGTCCTTCTTGTGTTGAGGGTTCCAGAGTTGGACATTCAGGACAAACTATCAGTTGTAATACTGTATTAAAATAAGTGAAGCCTTCTAGCTAATTAAAACATTTATCTTTTTTTTTATATAAAGGAACTGTAAGCACCTTTGACCTATTCCCTTTAGCCAGACTCATTTTCCCCCCCCCTCTCTTCGAACCAGCAGAGTGTTTCTGATACTGAACAACCACCCAGGAAAGGTCATGTTGACTGCAGGCATAACAGAGTCTGTGTACTTCAAATGGAGAATGTTTTGGATGCCTGATTGAGAACTACATTTTCCTAAACATTACTGATTAGTTGTGCTTGCTATCAGCTTTATTTCTAGAAATACCACTTTTAATCCTGTCCTATGATCACTGGAAAAGGAGCTATCCATGTTCAGTGGGCAGGTTAGGAGCTAAGTGTGGTTTTATATTGAGAGGTGGGTACTTGCCGTATCAGGGCTCAGAAAACTACAGGCTTGAGCTCTTGCAGGATTGAGCCAAGGGAGATTATGTCTTTACTCCTAGAAACAAATGTGTCTTCTCAAAGAAGAGCTATCCAACTCACCTGAGATCTCAACTGTATCTTGTAAGCAGAACATTTCAGTATCTTAGAAGCCTCTACTCTAAGTAATGCAGTTTAGTGCTGTAAGTCTAAGACACAGCATATAAAATCAAGGTAAAATATTTAGAAGAAAATTATTTATTTAAGGACACAAGACAGCTGAACTTTAAAACAAAATCAGGAGCAGCTCCATTTCTCATTCAGTGTGTTCTCTAGCAGTTTACAAGGGAATAAATCAATAACTGCTTCAATGTGAATGAAAATATCTACCCATATAGCTGAGTACTATGGGCTTTCTAAAATTATTAGTTTTAAGGTCCTCATTTAGATAGGACCTTGGCATATCAGTGGACACAAGGACACATATATGTCCCTTAATTCAATTAGAACAGGTTTAAGAATGCAGCCCTCTCCTGCATCCAGGACAGACAGGATGCTGTGTGGGAAGACATGGCCTCAAATCTGTGTCCCCTTGCATAGTAATGTTCACTTACACAATACTAATCTGAATTGAGTTTTTAAAATGAAATATTGGAATCAAGTTCTTGGGCAAACTGTCAGGTATTTTAAATACCATGAAGGCTGATGAGAGAAAACAACCAGCAGCTACTTGAAAACATTTCTTGTTCGATGGTCACAAAAATATCCTTGCTAGTGATGTGCCTTGAAACTTTTCCAGCATTAGATTCTAGTGTTGGGTTTCCTGAGCCAGAGAAGGCTTAGTTTTTCCCATATGTATTAATCTATTTAATATTTAAACCTGACACAGCATAGCAGAAAGTAATGATTCTGATAATGAAGTCCAGAAGTCATCTAAGGCCAAATTCAGCCCATCCTACATGTTTGGAAAGTCTACATTTGTGCAACTGTCTTGGGAAAAGCTTAAATGTTTCTGAAAGTTTTCATCTGTCCAGAGATTTGAAGTGTTTAATATGGCACTAGAGAGATTATATGTCAGATGGTCAAAGCTGCATGACAAGCTTCATCTTAGGACGGCATACCACTTTGTGTATATATGGTCTCTATGGGAATGTGTTATTAAACCATGTATTTTTCCTAAATTAAAATCTAATGCTTAATCATTTCATGATATATTTAACAGTTCTTATTTCAGCTTGCTTGCAAAGTTTACTTAGGGTTCAGCTGGGAAAATGTGTCCTGTCCCTGTGTCCCTTTCCATGTTTGCTTAAATGTATAACCATAAGCCTGTCAAACCATGGCTAAGTGGTGGGTAATCAGAGCAAATTTAGCAAATCTATCCACTTCCCCAACTCAGCAACATGTGCAGTTTCCACTACGGTGACCTACTTGACAGAGCTGCAAACATGCACAAGCACCAGGGTAAAATAATTTACAGTGGGAACAGCCCATGCTGTTTGTCCTCTAGCTCCATCCTTAATGCTCCCCCAGATCAAGACCCAATAGCTCTTAGACTTCTCTAGCAGGTCTCATGATATTTAATGTTCTCCTTAAAATCCCCATTACATGCTTATTGATCAGCAACTGCACCTCCCCTTAGCTTCTAAAACTTCTGCTTCTGTGAATGGTTTGAAATCACAAAGCAGACATGTGGAAAGGAACAAGTAAATAAACCAAACACCTACACTTTGTCCATATATTTTTTTCCATTGTGCCCATGGCAACTCCCTGGTGCTGCTTCTTGGGTCATGGTTTTTAAGTGCCTGGGGTAGGCAATGGATTGCTCAATAAAGACCTTACAGCTCGATTCCCCAGTAAGCGACATCAATGTACATTGCACTGTCAATATTGCTGGGAGGAAAATCAGATCTGCTTTCCAGATCACTCCCCAGGGCAACAGTTATGTGATTTTAAAAACAGTAAGACACTTCAGAGAAAAAGAAAAAGTCATCTCTGACTGTGCATTTACATTTAAAACAAATCTCAGCTTCCTACTTTCACTGGCTTAGGTTTCATCCAGGCCGCAGACCTGGGGGATAATAGCTTCAGTCTCAATTTGGTTTTAAACAGGAAGAAGGAGGCTTCCATGGCATCACAAAACAAAGTGGGAGGGGAAAACTATAACCACTAAAATATAGACCTTCTCTGGAAGTATAAATTGCATTTAAAAACAGTCTAATAGTTTGAGTTGGCTTAGGAGTGTTTTACACACCATTAAATATTCACCAAGTCATGAAGATTAGTTGCCCACTTAAAAATTCTTCACGATTTAGGAAAATACTGCAGTTTTTTGAAAAGGTATATACCCTCATTTGGTACAAGAGACTGCAATTCTACTGATGCAAATTAACTTGTTGTAGCATCATCCAAAATCCTGGCTTTCTATCGTTTATTCTAGCAGAATAGAATTTATCCCATGAGAAAAAAAAAAGGAACAGAATATTGAAGTGCTTATTCTTACAAATATTTATGTTGAATTTCAGTTTTTCTTAATTACCTTTCCTACTACACATCTCTACTCCAGACACCGAGCATTAGGACCACTTCTCATAGCCTTGACAGGAAGTCAGACATCAGGCACAAAAGCAGGGTAAGCTAGTTTTTATCAAATAGAAAGAATATCATTTTTATTAAGAATAGCTAAGGGGTTGTAAGAATCTGTAAATAACAGAAAGAAATGTTCTTCTCCCAGCTTACATAGCTTTGCTATTTCTATGTTCTTATAGAATATAGATATGTTCTTATAGAATACAGATGTGCTCTTTTTATACCATAGCCTCATAGACTATTTTATAGTCTTTGTGGCTTTTTCATTTATGTTTATAAATCTAATCAGCTTTGCCACTCAGAAGATAGTCACAGTGATCACACCAAAAGCTGTTACCTAAACTGGACTATTTAGGTGTCACAAAAATCCTCTTGCTGACAAAAAGCTTCCTTATCTTCAGTAACTACACTGCACCAATTGGTGAGGTCTTAAGTCACCAGCTTATAACACAGAATATCCTTGATTTTCTGCCCCTTGAGTTTCTGAATCACTTAGATAAGTTCTATACAATTTTTCCAAAGTCCACAGAAGACAAGGAAAACAATCCTATGATGAATCAGATGCTATTTGTTTTTTCTTTTAGCTACAACACCTGAAAATCTCAATAAAAAGCTCACAATTCTCTCATGCCATTTTCCAATAGCTGTAAAAAACATTTAACCATTCCATTTAATGGATCCTTGTTCGGTCTGTGATGCTTACAGCACAAACTGAATGCAAAAAAATCCCAAACATATACCAAAGCATTTTGTTTTCAAGCGCTATGAAGACCTGTAAAAGCCATGAACACACTGCATATCTATATTAGCTATTTTCCAGCACACTTTGGAATACAAAAACTTTAAAAAACCTGATGAATAATGGTTGTTTATCGGCAGATATAATCTGTTCATAGAGACATACAAATGTTAGGCAACCTACTACTATTATTTGCTTTTACTCACGTGATTTTCCAATGAGCATTTTTAAATTATAACTCTGCAAGCAAGTTTCTTCAGTATGTCCTTTATACACACCAATGAAAGAAAAAATAACATGATCACTGCAAGACTTTGAGAAAATAATTGCAAGAGATTTTTTTTTTTAACACTATCTCTAGAAGTTTCCATGTGCGCAGTTCAGTAACTACCTGCATTTAGGTGGCCTCAGGCACCCAGGACACCCTGCTGAGAGCATCAACACCATTCTTAGGAGTGAGTTCACCTTTGGCATTCTGGGGTTTGTAATTTTGTTCTTTTTTGCTTGTTCCTTGATGATCTAATCAATTTTAAGAATTATACCAGAAATTCTCAAACAAACCCAGGTATCCCATAAGCACAGAAATCTACACTGCTGCCATCCATTTGACTTATACAGAAGATCTGACTTAGAACAATTATTCCATAAGCAAGTCACTCCAGGAGAAACTTACCCATTTGCTGGTTTCATTCCACAGTTACCGGGGTGGAAACACACAGGTATCCTGACAGAAGCCAGCAGGCTTGAAGGTCACCTTCAACATATTTTTTTTCCTAATCCATTAAACATATACCTTTTTTCCCCTCCCTTCAAATGTTATTCTCCCATCCTACTCCTAAACAATAAAAAGAAAGCTAAATCAAAGGATGGAGAAAAATCAGCCCGTTCTCCCTGAGAAGACGAGTTACTGAAATATTGGAATTCAAAAGATTCACAAAAGTGGAAATGAAACACGGAAGAAGACATGTCACTCTGCTTTGCACAGACCAAACCAAAACACAGCCTGCCAAAACAAGCCAAGGTATTGTTGATAATGGAGTCTATTTTTGGACGGCCCAAGTCAGTGCTTTTTTATTATACAACATTGCTAACTCCTTAGAGCTGGCTTTGGGCAAAACAACAGTTTCCCAGGGGAAACTGCCAGGCTGAGTTAGCTGTCATCAGAGGAACACATGTTTGAGGAAGGGAAGGGTACCAGAGGTTGCACAATTAGAAGCAGTGAGAGCTTATCATTCAGGCAGAAAACGCGGGTTTGGATCTGCAACCTGATTCTACAACAAGGGCTGCGGGAGCACTTTTTGGCCCAAAATGCCTGTATGAAGAGCACTGCAGCTCCAGGGTGCAAGAAGAGCCAGGAATAGGCTCAGTCCTGTCCGGGTTGCCTGGAGGCACCAAAGCAAGGACCCATAGCAAGCAGGAGCTGTGCCAGATCCCCAAGTCTGGATGAGATAAGGATCACATCTAGATGTTCACCCACAGGCCAGTATATGTGTTAGTGGACCTTTTTTTCAATGTAGGAATAAATGCAGAAACGGTCACTGCTTGGTGATGTAATTCTTAAAGTGATGGGACACCTTGGAAGGATGAAGGCTGACCTCTGACTATGCTTTTTCCTTTATGTTTTTTTAATAATTAAAATAATTTTCAGTTAAAACATTTAATATAGCAGTGCAAAAGCTGGTTGCAGGAAAAGTTTTGTCTGGACAGCAGAAGAATGTTAAACACTTCTTACCACAGCTTCCATGCACACTTTGACTATTTGTGACAAATCTATTCCTATGACTTAATTTGCTATTGAATCTATAAGCATGTAATTTTAAAATAAAGATTTAGCTTTAGGGAAGAACAGAAAGCATCTAATGATGAAAACCGTCATTATCTGGGACATGAGGGAATTGATATTACAGACAGACAGATAATTACAAATGGTAAATGGAGTACTTTCAGGAGGTTTTGTTCATGACAGAAGCAGCACTGAGGAGCCTGTAGTTCAGTGTTGGCACAGATTTTTCTGAAAAAGAGGGAAGTCTTGTATATGTTCATACCTCTAGTAAAACTCCTTCCAATGGTTTGCCTCTTTCTAGATGCCATTTTTAGCCCTTAAAACCAGGTAATTTCAAAAAATGGGATATGTTAGGAAATATTTATCACATCTGTGCTACTCTTTCATAAAGTTTTTTGTTAAAACATTTTAAACCATGTATTTCACTTGTGTTTGTCCATAACACGGCAATCAAAGCATCCCTCTGCTTACCACAGAGCAACAGTGAGCTCACTGATCAAATTGTTTCACGCACCAATGTTAAAAAGAATAAGATAATTATCTTTGAAATCTTACCAAAGCAGGAATTGACAAAGCCATACCACCTACAACCATGCTCCCCTCCAATCCATTTACCATGGATGTTAGATGCAAAACTGAGGGTAGTGCCTGAGATGCACACTAACATATCACTGATACTAATGTTCAGGAGAAGCATGTTGACTGGGTTACGGAGGGTTTTAAACTTGCAGAAGAGGATGAGAACCATCAAGTTATTAAAGAAACCAAAAACCAAGATAAATCCAAGAAAAACAGCCACTACTGTGTGCCCATTTCGTGAGAGTCCAGCCCTTGGCTCAACAGGATCCGTAGGTGCACCAAAGCTCAGGTTGTATGCCCAAGTGTGGTTCATTTTTGACTTTGGCAAAGATTGGTGAGGGCAGAGACGTCAGGTGCTCTGTGTTGAAGTCCTCCAGCGGTTTCCCAGAAGCATCCCTCCATCACAGGTCAAATCATCTCAGGAGTCTTGAGATCTTCATTCAGCTGAGATACCTCTTAGATGGTTATGCAAGTCTGGAATATCTTTTGCAGCACAGGAGTATTTTCCTGCACTCTGTCTTTTCAGCAGTCAGCTCTGCAACTAACTCTAGGGCAGCAAAACCAAGCAAACAATCACCTCAAATTCATCTTTGATATTTAAAACCAGAAACATGTTAGATGATCTTTGTTGAGGCTCAAAATGGAAGGTATCTTAAAAAGGTGCTTCAGCATGGTCTTTTCCTTCAGAGCAAATGGGCAGCCTTTCTATCAATGGGCAGCTACCGTTGTTTCCTCTGACAATGAGTCTTTCTGAAAATACAGAAGATAACAAATGATAAAAACAAAACACTTCTTTCCATACCAAGATCAAAAAGTAGGTACAAAATTTACTAGCAGTTCCTCCCTTTATGAAATGTAACAAATATTTCTCAGTCTTCTCAGCTTTCTCTCTGATTTTCAACAGAAAAATCAATTTGTTTAAATTTCCTTGGCTGTTCTAAACAGTTTTTCCCTAGCTCACATATTAGCATGGAGAAGGTTATTTACAACTTCTCAGGTGAGAAAATGCATAAGACATATCTTATGCATCAGTTTCCCAGCAAAGAACTGTATCTTCCTCCACACTAAGTCAATCTACACCAAGTGAAGCTTCAGTCTTGAAGCTAGATCTTAATTAAAATGATGAAAATTTCAGAAGAAGGAGAAAGTATTTCTTTACCCAGAAAGAGTAATTTCAAGTGCAGTCCCTGAAGTTCTCATGTGCTTGCAAAGGTTGTCAGGGTTGTGATATCATTTTCACCTCTCCCACATTTACCAGTGGACAGACGTTCTCCTTCACTGTTTATAAAGCAGCCAAACACCCAAAGCTTCACAACTCTTTCCCACCATAGACATAAATTTGTATACTCACAGACAGTGAATAGACTCTGTGTGTGTATGTTATGAATCAACAGCAGAGTACTTAATGTGGATGCATAACTGCTTAGCCAGCCTTCTGCATAACTGCAGGCAAATTCTGCACAGATTACTTCTATAAAAATGGAGATGGACATATATATAATGTATATATATGTGTAGGAATTTCCACTCCTTGGTGTAAAATGCATGATACTCATAGCTTGCTGAACTAAAAAATATGAAAACTTTTCTTTTATGAGTCATGTGCACCTAGAATGGTTACACACATTTTAAAATGCAGCATCTTCTCTATTACTCCTAACCACTGCTTTTTGGAAGCTGTCTTGTAGAAAAATACGTGTTAGCTAACTGGAAAAATGAGAGTTCAAAATTTACTGAAGACACAGAGTTTGTTTTTTATCTTTTATCATATCTTTTGTCATGGTGAATGTTTATAGCAAGTATTTCTTCTTACTGTTTCCCTACTTTCACAAACTCACTGTGCTAAATATATCTCATTATTGCAGTGGTTTTGAACACTAATGTGTACAGTCTGTCTTTACTTTCTCTTGTGCTTAGTAAATTATGTACATTTTGCAGACCTTCTACTGTTTGGTCATTGGCAATCTGAAACACTGATGTTTTCTGCTTTTTCCCCCATTTAGGAGGTACATGGTAATGTAGATGGGTAAGTATCTCAGGTAGCATATCTAAGAGAAAGAACATTTGAAATCCTCTTTCTACTGTTTTGAACAACAACAACAAAAATATCCTCTGTCCAGTTCTGGTTGCAGGTTATAGAAGGAAACTAACTGGGTCTAACATTCAATATTTTCAAATTTACTCATAAATTGTATTTAATGGAACAGAGTGAAAGCTTAGTGAAACAAAACACAAGTGAAATAACTGATTAAAAAATATGATGCTGAGTGTTTCTCTGTCACTAATTGTATGACTGAAAAGGCTAATAACTGCACCTTTTCTAGGTAGGAAAAAAGCATGGTGGCATTGTGTTGAAGGAGAGCTTCAGAAGGAATAATTCACAGGAGAACAAGATGTACAGTGAAATAAACTCAGTAAGTAATAATTAGTATATTTGGTTTTAATAATTCTGCTTACATCCTCACTTCTACTAAACTAATCTATTATTTTTCTATCACTTCAAAGACAGTTTTGTCCATCTGTTTGTCAATAAATAGACTAACCTGAGGAATGCAACCAAGGTCAGTCCTATGTGCTCCTCCCTTCTGCAAAGCATATTGCAGAATCTGGCTTCAAAATCTGAAGAGCCTTAAGTTTGATTTACATGATGACTAATTTCAGTTACAGATATAAATTTTTTTTCCAAGGTGAACTGGTTACACCTAGATAATCTGTAGCAAAGGCTATAGTATGCCATCATAAATATTTCCATGTGGGAATTAACTTCATGAGAATAATCACAAGCAAAGGGTTTGAATAATATTGTCATTAAAGAATTGCATCCTTGGTGTTGGACAGAACGGTTATAATCTCCTTAGCAAATATGACTAACTTTCAATATGTATCTCTATTAACCTCAAAACATAAATAATAACATATAGATCTTTTATACACAGTCACATACATCCTGCATTCTTAAGGACATCAGAGAATCACAGAATGGTAGGGGTTGGAAGCAAGGTTGACCTAGATCAGGTTACACAGGAATGCATCCAGGGGGATTCTGAAAGTCTCCAGAGAAGGAGACTCCACAGCCTCTCTAGGCAGCCTGTTCCAGTGCTTGGTCACACTCACAGTAAAGGCATTTTTCCTCATGTTCAGTTGGAACTTCCCGTGTTACAGTTTGTGCTTGTTTCCTCTTGTCCTATCACTGGGCACCATTCTTGACACCCACCCTTTAGATATTTATAAGCATTGATAAGATGCCCTCTTAGCCTTCTCTTCTCCAGGATAAACAGACCCAGGTCTCTCAGCCTTTCCTCATAAGAGAGATGTTCAAGTCCCATCATCATCTTTGTAGCCCTCTGCTGAACTCTCTCCAGTAGTTCCCCATCTCTCCTGAACTGGAGACCCCAGAACTGAAGACAGTACTGCAGATGTGGCCTCACTAGGGCAGAGTAGAGGGGGAGGAGGACCTTCCTTGACCTGCTGGTCATACTTTTCTTAATGCAGCCCAGGATGCCATTGGCCTTCTTGGCCACAAGGGCACATGCTGCCTCATGGTTAACTTACTGTCCACCAGGACCCCAAGGTCCTTCTCTGCAGAGCTGCTTTCCAATAGGTCAACCCCTAACCTGTACTGGTGCATGGGGTTATTCCTCCCCAGGTGCAAGACTTGCTCTTGTTAAACTTCATTTAGGTTCCCTTCTGCCCAACTCTCCAGCCTGTCCAGGTCTCGCTGAATGGCAGCACAGCCTTCTGATGCATCAGCCACTCCTCCAGGTTTTGAATCATCATCAAACCTGCTGAAGGTACACTCCATCCCTTCTTCCAGGTCAGCACATTAACATATTAACATATTAAGAGTTCATCTTTACAGTGCTTGTAAAAGGACATTTACTCCCTGGATGAGATTTAGCTAATTAAAATTTAGCAGTCTGACACCAGGTGTGCAGGGACAGCCTAATGCCCAGATCATTTCTCCACTGACTGCAACCCATCCAGCTTTACTGGGATGAGTTCGGCCCTGGGGTGCTGGGGAAGGATGCCCAGGCAAGAAGAGCAGGCCCTAGCAATTCAGTGTAAGATACTTTTTAAAAAGTTAGTACGCACACTGTGAAGGTAAAGCCATGTGGTATCTTGAAATCAAAAGGTGACAAAAAGGATGCTCGATGATGTGCTTCAAAAAGTTTGGGGTGAATTTATGAAACAGTGTTCTGCAGGGGAGAACATCTGAAGATATGGACTGTGTGAGAGTAAGTCTCTTATTAGTAGATCATGTATGAAGTGCTACGTTTTTGACACCTTTGGATGAAGTACAAGCCGAATTCAGATATCAATAAAGCTTCTAAATTCCTATAAAAATCCCTTGAAGAATGGGTCTAATTCTTAGCATTTAACTCAGTAGTATACAGTATTGCTGAAAAACACCTGAAGATGGGCTTGTGTGCTTTTGAGGGTTCACCTGATTTTTTTTTTCTCCAGACAGATAGCTTGGTTTAACAGAGGTTATTTTGCAATTCTGATAGCCCTATCTCACAGGTGACACTCTGCACACCCCACATCTCCATGATGTAACAGGATATCCTGAAGCTTTCTAATTTCTAGAAAACTTGGGAACTTGCAGGACTAAGTTCTAATTCTGCCAATTCTCCTTCTCAAAAAATATTTTAACAAAAACCAATAAACCCCACAATTTTCAAAACAAATAAATGAGCATCCAGTTTGTCTCCTTGAATTTGTTTGAGTTGATGTGGAATGGAAAACATAGCCAAAGTGATATAAAACATACAACCAGGTGAAATAGGCCAGAAGTTCATTTGAAGTCACTAGTTATTAAATGCTTCATCTATTAACTGGTTCTGACAGTAGTAATCGAAAGACACAGCAAAACAGAAACCCATCACTGCTTGCACTTTTCTCTGAAGCAGTCTGTTGGAAAAACAAGGTCTCAAAAGATGTTATATCAGCTGCTGGGAACAGAGGCATTAACACTGAAAGTGTAAGGCTTCTTTTTGCACTTGCCACCACACATTAGTTTGAGCAGCATCCTACAACAGTCAAGCTGATCTTTATTTCTCGCTTTGCCCCAAAGCAAGTAGTAACTTATTGAATGTATTAGTTTTAAGGGTTTAGGATTGTTTGGGGTTTTTTCTTCAATGAACTAATTCATTATTTCTAAAGGGAAGATTCTTTACCCTCTTCCCTTGTTAAGTTGTGCAACATGCCAAAGATAATGTCTAATTCACTTTAAATATTTGACAGCTGATGAAATGGCATAAAATAAATAAAATCAAACTTCAAAATCATATTTCTAACTCTCTTACATTATATTTATTGTCTGGTGATACACAGGAGCTATAAAAAACCCCTTATATTTACATATCCACACAGCCTTATTCAACCTGTTGTTCATTTCACATTAAAATAAACTTTTTAAATAGTGATTTTCAAAGACATTTCCAGATGAAATTTTATGGAGGAATCAATTTTTTAACTTAATGCCAGAATATCTGCAGGAATACTATATTTTAAATTATTTATACCCTAAAACTTGTTTCCCAGATCAGAAACTGAATTATTCTTAACAGCAAGCAACCACAACCAGAGGTATCAACTGAAATAGTTTTTCAAACACAGTTGAAAGGTGGGGGACCGCAAGGGACTTTGCAACACTGAAAACAAAATTCTTGGACTATTTTTTCCATGCCTTAAGTCACAACATGAGATGTGAAGATACCCAGAGCCAGGTCTTTTGAGGTAGTCTAGAAGACCAAGAGGAGACTCTAAGGTCCAAATGCTGAGGTATCTCCTCGCTCTCAAAACCTGCTATCTGTGGGAGAACCTCTTGCAAGCAGACTTACAGACTTACTTTTAGGAATTTACACTATTAAAAAAGACAAACATGAAAATGAGAACAACATAAGTGCAGAATGCATGCGATGAAGTCCACCACTGTTTGACACATTTGAAGCCACATTGTATACTCACGGGAAAATTTGAACACTGTGGTAAAATAAAAAGTACCTGAAATAAAAGCTACTTTTATACAGTATTTTAAAAGTTGAGGCAACCCCTCCTACATGCAAAGAGGAAGTTTTTTACCAGAAATGTCTATGCTAACAGTAAATGAGATGGACCCATTCCTGGGCTGCGCTGAAGCCCGAGAAGCATCTCTCAGCCACTCACTCAGCCAGGATGGCTGCAGCAGAGGGTAGAGAGAGCCCCTCCTCAGAACTCCCCAAGCTTTAAATACTGCATCAAGCCAAAGCCTCCTCAGCCAATCTCATCTTATGATTTCTCCTTCACAAACTTTTCTACATTTATTTGGGATGAGGGGGAGGAGTGGCATAGAAAACTGGAAGAAAAACCCACCTGCATGTTATCTAGAGCAACCCAAGGAATAAAGCAAGCCACCCCGGTCTCCGGCAAAGGCGACCTGAGCTTGCGACGCGCAGGAGCCCCGGGCTCGGCACCCTCCGGGCAGCCCCCCTGGCAGGCGCGGCCGGGCTCTGCCGCCGCGGGAGCGATGACCGGCGGCACCGG
>VYZX01002784.1:0-28034 GCA_013401335.1 Brachypteracias leptosomus | reverse complement strand
GGAGACGCCGCGCTCCGCCCGCGCCGGGGCGGTGCCGCCGCCCGGGCCGCCTCCCCCCCGGACAGGGGCATCGGAGGAGGGGACTGTACGGGGATACTCAGCGCCCCTCATTCTGGGAGTCCCCTCCACCCACCCCCTTCGGCTGCCCCATCCCTGCTGCAGGGGTGGGCCCCTCCTGCCCTGCCCCCGGGGTCTGCCAGAGCATCTCTGGTGGTGGGACAGGTCTGCTCGGAGGGGTTGGGCTGTACGCTCTTCTTGATGCGAAAGACTTTTTTGTTTTGAGCAAGCAAGCACGAAGACCTGTTCGGCAGCAAATCAGGAAAGCAATTTTTAAAAGTGTCAAAAACGTAACAGACGTGCCTTTTGTATAATTTATCGGTCGTCTGCTTTGTCTGTATTTTCCACGCGTGTCTTTACATTTTAAGCGTTTACAGATTGAACAAGCACTGTGGTTACTGTGTGCTGAAATCTGTGGTTTCAGAAATATATGTACCACTGAAATAGAATATGGCTTGAAAGCTATGTAATACTTTGACTTTCTGTTACTACAACTAACTACTATTACTCTTTCAGACTTTTACTGCTCTTGTCTTACTACAGGAGGAAAAAAGCACATGGGGAATGAATTACTAGATAAAAACACTAGAGGAAACAATTCCAGAGTATACCCTGCTTTGTTGAACATCTTTTAGCTCTGGTTCTTTCTGGGCTTCTAGAAAGAGTTTTAAATTTGCAGATCACAATTAAAGCCTGTAAAGTGATCATCATAGTCATATTATTCTACTTTACCTAGATTTAACCTTTTATCTGATCACACTTATCAGCTTTTTTACCTTCTCTGGCTTAAAGACACACAAACTGTGGTAACTATCATAGAAAAACAGCCCAGCAAAAAAGTTGCTGTGGAATTTTTTCATAAAATCTCTGCACTGGTGCAAGCCTAAAGGCAGACTTCCTAGGTATTATTTGTTGTACTAATAAAAGGATTTTTTTCCAAAATTCATCTTAGGTAAAACTATTTCATTAAATAAAGTAAGAATTTTATGAAGAAATAAATCAGAAATACACCTAATACCACCATCTTCAGAAAATACAAGATATCACAATTTTGCTGAATAGACCTCCACTGTAAACTAAGAACTGCTTCTCCTAGAAAACAAAAACAAAACAAAAAATTATGTGCTAATGTCACATTCAGAGAGAGAGCAGGAATGTACCTCCTCGAGAGATGCCTACCTAAAAATAAGGGCATATAAGGTCATTTTTTCAATGTCACTTTTAAAATGTGTGCCTCTGAAATTCTCCATTATGGCATCATCTAGTTACAAAACCAAAAACATTTACCAAATGCACATGCATCTAACAATTTTTCAGCAGCATGAAAATCTGCTTCTATAGGTGTTAAATTATACTTCATTATATGATGCTAAGTCAGATGAAACTGCTTACTGAAGATCGCTGGCTTAAAAAATGGTTTGAAACTCATTTACCTGTTATGAACTTGGAAATTTAAAAAGAACAGGCTGTGCCAGCAAAAAAACCCCCTTGTCAACACAAACAAATCATCAGGCTGTTTGCGTACTTGATTCCTTGAATCTCCTTTTGTGTTGCAGATTATGATTTGGAGCAGTTTGGCAGCATTACTAATTACCAGCATGTGCCAGTGAAGAGGAGGCAGGCTGCCATGCTCTGGATGGCATATAGCTGGGGTCGTAATTCTGAGGTCCTGGTGGTGCTTCAGAAATGAATTTGGAGCATTTAATTTTAATTCCTTGTTTTGTTTAACAAAAAAAATCAAAGTTGCTGGGGAATTCCAGCATCTCCCATGAATTTCCTGCTTACCTCCTGCTCCCAAACAAATGTTGTGGGGTTTAGTAAAGTCTGTAATATCATACAGAATAGACAGTAAATTAATCAAGTGGGGAGCAATACTAAGAACACCTGCTTTTGTGTTCCCCCAGCTCAGTAGTCAATAGCTGCATCTGTTCTGTCCTTCACAGCAATGCCCAAGAGCTCACCACCCCAGTTCCCTGGCTGCAGCAGCTGGAGATGCATGGCAAGGTGGAGAATTTGGTGTACACCAACACGTAAGCCAGGTGGACACATGAGGGATGAGAACTCATGCGTGAAGTGAATTGTGTCCATATGCTAGTTATATCCTGCTTTCAGAAAATGCCCTTAAATTTGAAAAATTTAATTTGAAAAAAACTTCTTTAAGATACTGTCATATGTTCCTATGGGAACTGCTTTTAGTCTCCTCATTCATAATCTTTCTAATTTTCCCATTGCTCTTTGAGAAAGACCTGGTTAGACCAGCTTAACACTAGGGGTAACATTTGTTCTGATGTTCTCAAAAGGAAAAAAAAGTTTCCTAACTCTTTCCTTGGTTTTACTAAAAGGAATTCAAATTTGCATCAGTCATCGTAATTTCATCGGCTTAACGTATGATGTTGAGTGGTTGCTTAGCTCAGTGGTGTACTGTGCATAGCCTGAGATGCTAAAGAGTGGTGGCACATTGCATGGTTTCACCAAGTAGTTGTTTCATTAACAGGGGAACCATTGTGTTTTTGATGGCAGTGACGAAATAAGGTGAAACTGTAAGGGAAAGGAGGGAAACTCTTTCCTTCTGCATGACCACAGCTGCAAACATTTCTGATTCTTAATATTCTTGCTGCAAAGGTATTTACCAATGAATACAGCAAGCTAAATCAAAGTATCATCACATTTATCACAATATCTCATAGCCTATACCTTGAAACCCAACTAGTTGGTTGCTTATAAAAAATGGCAGCAGATAACAAATTCATTGGCCTTGATTCCATATTTAGATGTTTTGGATGGCACAGATTTCACAGTTTGTGAGTCTGAAGGGAGAACAGCTAGTGTGAGTTCAAGATTGAAATTGCTCATAATGTCATTATTCTGCACAAAGCATATGATGACAAGACTCTGAACCAGCTACTAAAATCTGGAGTTTGATACAAAAATTTGCTCACTCCTGTTTTGGAATTAAGAGATAGTGAATATTGCATCATAATAAAACCACCATCAGAAGATTTTGAAATACCTTCTGAACAATGGGGAGGAAGATTATTTCTTACAAACTAAGAGAGATTTTGTGGGTCAAATCCAATTTTCTTTACCTAGAAATGATCTTTAGGTTCAGTTACCCAATCCAATTCTTTTCTGCTAAACCAGAAGAGTGTGAGTCTCCAAAAGGTGGTCTAATAAAAGATATTATCTGTATTTGAGACAAGAACTCGTGTGCATAAAGCTTACCTTATTTTCCAAGTATACTATTTGGCCTATTAAAAGTTGCTACCCCTGTCTAGAGACCTTGTCTCACCTTCCCTTTGACTGTCACAGCAAGAGCAATACGACCTTTAAGTGAGCCAGTTCTTTCAGTTAGTGTCTTGTTTCTGCGGGATGAGTTTGCTCAGGCTTCTGCAAGGCTCTGAAATGCCCCATGCGAACTTCTTTCACATTTTTGTACTTCCTCTGCATTTCTAAATCACAATCAGCTGATACTTAATTCACCTAGAGATTCTAAAGATGCATTTAAGTTGTGAGACAGAGAGCATGGATCCGTCTTGAGTCTAGACAGGGGTCTGGATCTAGACAGCAGATCCCAGCTGCTCCCTGACTCCACAGTGTGTCAACACTAGTGATCATATCCTCTGTTTCTCTAATGAATTCTAGTGACCATTTCCTCAGAGTGACTGGGGGATACTCCAACTTCTGGTACACCACACAGCATATCTAGGCAAATACCAGGACTAGAATTTTTCTCTTTCCAGTAGTTTTCTTTCTGAAGGTTATAGTAAATTTAAACCATTCTTTCCGTAGCTTTGCAATTTAATAAATGCTTACTTCAGATTATTTTGAAGTTTCCAAAGAAGATCCTGTGCCTTTTCTATTCACAACTCATGCCCATAGTCTTCTACCGTCAGCAGGTACGGGGACAGCAACAAGAAAGCTTTCAGAAATCCAGGCACGATGGCAGAAGTGCCCTCAGAAGGTATAAGAATTCAGATATTAAATATCTGTACCTCACTCCACTGTTGTAATGGGGGATATATGAGGAATGTCTTTCTTTGCTGCAGGGAAGGGGAAACCAAGGCAACAAAAGAAATGGTTTGTTCAAAAAGGCAGAATGGGAACTATAGAGGAAACTCAGACTGGTATTTGGGCTTTATCCAACTTCCCTTACTTTTATGCAAGGCTGGAGTTAGCTTATATTCTTGTTCCCTCTGGGGATCAGGTGTTTCTCTGACCTGCTGTCACTCAGAAAGAACAGGGCTGACCAAAGTAGAATTGGAGGTGGAAAAGCTGCACGACCAGTCCTGAGTGTATGGCACAAGTTTCACCCTCCAAAACACTACTGGCATCTCTCTGTCTCTTTTCCTTGGGTAGCCAAGGGAGGGCACTGCATGCACTACTGACACTGATCCCAGGAAGACAGATGTTCAGTGCAGCTGCTGACTGAAGATAAAAGATGACAGAGAAAAACAAGAACAAAGGACTACAGAAGACAGGTCAGGCACTTTGCAAATTTGCATTTGTCTGGAAGAGGCTTTCCCCAACAGAAATCCCTCAGAGATGTTCTCCATCCTGCCTCATTGCAAGGGCATACCCTGGGAAAACAGATTACAGGCCTTTTTCCTTCCACACTCTGTCAGCTTCATCACTCTCAGTGCTCCCACTGGAAATCAGATGGGCCACAGCCTCACTGAGAGGCACCTTCAGTTTCCCTTGCCACCTGGCCATAATAAAGGTGGCTCAGAGACAAGCAGGAGTCTGGATTGATATTTTGCAGTATGTCAAATAATAAAGGCTCAAAAATAACATCAGACTCCCTCTAACAAAAAGGACTTTTTAAACAACAGCTTGGTTGAGCCCTCAGCTTGCATTGCCCTTCTAGAGGTAGGTGTGTGCCTGCGTATGCATGCAAGCAACAGAGAGAGAGGAATATTTGTTCCATATTTAACTCCTGCAAGCACATCTGTTCACTGTGTACCCAAGAATTAATGCTATCTCTAAACAGCCTCCCTAATAGCCTCTACTACAGCTGCTTCTTCCTACAACCCAACAGTTCTCCTCATCAACCACATCTGCTTCCCAAATTCTCATATCAGTCCCTCTTACACCTCAAGGAGTTTTGCATCCACCTTATCAAAGTCCTAGGGGCTGCAGGAGGATAAGGCACAGACCCAGAGCTCTTCACCCTTGTACCGTTTTCTGATCTGATTTTTCTTTGAGGAAAGATTTTCTCATGAGCAATGAAAAGGGAGCAAAACTTGTGAATTTCCTGATTCCTATTCAGAGACCATCTCATGAGATGAGGAAGGGGAAGTGCTATTTTCCTTTACCTTTGCCCTATCTGGCCATCCTGCACCCCACCAGTGTTTGGGACAACTGGGTAACAGTCAGAGCTTGTCTGTAATTTGGTAGATGGCTGGGGTAGTTTGCTTTCTAACATTATCTCCAACTCAGCTGAAATCTGGTATCTTCCTACTTATTAAAAGACCTGGCAGCATGAACGTTAATGGAAAATACTGGGTAATTTGTCAGTCCAAGCTAGCAATGCACACAAATGGCAGATTTGCCACAGGGAGAAGGTAGGGCGTTGAGCTGTTTCGTATTTCTGAATGTGCTCTTACCAAAGTGTTACATCTTACTTTTCTTAGCAACAACTTAGCAGTTCCTTTGAATCAAGGATGAATTTTTTTACAGCAGTTACATTTCATACTGGATGTGAGACATGCTTCCTTCAACCAACTATCTATTTTCAGCGGGATGGAGGCAGCTGTGGAGCCCACCAAGACAAGAATTAGATGCACAGAAGAAGAATGGACTAAGATGAAGAAAAGAAGAATGGACTAGTGTGAAGAAAAGGATAAGAGGATGAAACTTTAAAAATTGCATAAGTCTTAAATTTGTTTCACAGCATGGAAATTAGCTGGTAGCTATC
The DNA here is from genome assembly GCA_013401335.1 of Brachypteracias leptosomus. Lineage (NCBI taxonomy): Eukaryota > Metazoa > Chordata > Aves > Coraciiformes > Brachypteraciidae > Brachypteracias > Brachypteracias leptosomus. Next base: position 22,063 of record VYZX01002784.1, on the reverse strand, counting down.
AGTTTATGTCTATGCTACAGTGGGAGACATAGCTGTATCCTACAGCTTTTGTTCCTCCCATCCTAGCTGTACTGGATAACAGCTTTGTGTAAGTCACACTGACTTGGGCATCAGCCATCTGGGCCTGATTGGTTCTGTAGAAGCCCTGAAATGTTTGCTGCTATAGTTTCACTGCTAAAGGTACCCATGATAATGAGCTTAAAACCAGATCCATTATTTCTCAACATGGGTCAGGGTCATCTTGCAGCAGACAGCTGCCCACTCCAATTTCTCTAGGTTTTCTCACATGTGTAGGACTTTCTGGGCTTGTCAAAGCTACAGGGCCACAGAGACCTTCCATGCTGTCAGGTCCAAGAGTGTACCTTGCTCCAGTCCCAGATCCACTAAAGGGTGAGACTCAGCCCACTGCTTTTCTGGCTTTTCCTATACCTTGGTTTAAGAGAACTGAGCATACAAATCAGCTGCTTGTCCTGAATTACCCCATCCACATCCCCGAACTGGACAACCATGAGCCACAAGGCAAGCAACAATCAGCTGAAATACAGGCTGATGCATGTCAACACCATGACTGAGTAGTACTTGTGTAATACAGATGGTGGGAACAAGGGCAAAAGGGGTTTGGAATCTGTCCCTAAGCATTCACCAGCTGCTCTTATTGCTTATGTTCTGGGTAATATAAACCATTGTGTCCATGAGCAGGACTTAAATTGGAGAAGAGTTACAGCTTTTTTCCCTTATGTTCCTTAATTTCTTAGTGATGAGTAACATATTTTTAATCACGATTACTTTAGTAAATTAGTACTTTTTTTTGGACTTTTTTTAATCTTTTTTTTTTTCTTAACAGAGTCTCTAGTATCTAGATTACTTTTGTTCTATGAGAATAAAAAATTTCATTTATAAAAGCTTTCACTTATTTAAAGATGTTTCAAACATCAGTTAAAACTGACCCATGAGAAGTACAGAAAAAGAACTTCAACATTACTAGTCTTTTTATACTATGCTTTTTTAAGAAAAAGTTAAGTAAAGCAAAAGCCAAATAATGTAAGTAAATCTGGAAGACTCGGAAGTAAATGAAGTTGAAGTGACTATTGTTTTTTAAATGGAATAATATACAACAAGCCCTACAGTGAATATACTCGTTTGATTTATTCACATACAAAAAAGATACATTTTGTGTCATTCTGAGAATCTCATTAATATTCAAAGAATCTGGCTAGGGACCCAAAATTACTAGCTCGTGAATTTTTGTGTCTATATAAGTCAGGAGCAGAATCTGTATTTCTAAAGCACTGTCCCATTCTTGCCTCTTTCTTAGCAATTGGTCCTGGAGGGGTAGTTTTTCCATCAACGTATTCTGTTTTCTGGAGGATGAAAATTATTTCCATCCATTTTAAAGCAAAGCACAGTCTGTCAAAGCAGAGTAACAAGATTTGCCTTGCAAGACAAACTGAACTTCTGAAGAGCAGGCATCTCAGAGAATTTAAATAGAATATTTTCAACTCCACAATTTTAATTATTCTGATCACTTCCAATCCATGCGCTTAGCACTCCAGCCTATCCTTATGGAAAAAGAAGATCATCCTTTTCTCTTGCTTACAAATTCCTCCAGCCAAATGCTTCTCTACTAGAGGAATGTTGTGTCCTAGCTGGGGACAGATTCCATTCTTGTAAAAAATGTAGGTGAAAGATAGATAATGTGTCTCTTATAGGTCTTTCTGTTGCTTTAGCTTCACTTTTTTTTTTCCCTAAGGCCTCTCCCAAACTTCCATTTTTTAAATCTTCCTGTGTAACCCTTCTTCAGGTAAAATCTCAAATCTTCTAAGCTTACCATGACAGAGTGGGACTAAAATAATACTTTCAATTTTCAGGGTAAGATTTCAATTAAGCTCAATTAAAAAATAAACCTTTTGAAGTTTTTTCTTTGAAAAAAATTAAGTTGATGCAAATATATGTGGAAGATGGTTTCATTCTCAGAATGTTTCTCTCAGAAAAATGTTTTGGATGACATCCCACAAAAATATGAGTTCCATGATGTTTTTCACCACTCAGGAAAAGCAATGTTTGTCACACTTCTGAATTATTTATTTGTGAACCTGTAGTAGATGATGGCTCTGCAGCTAGTCTGTGGAGACATGCTGAACAGTGAAACTCACGGTCTCTTTACTTAAATTAAAACTCAGTGCTGGGCATGCATTTTGTTCTATAAGAAATTGAGAGAGCTATCATTTCTTTGATTCTGGAATTATGAATCTAGAATCTCTCACAATTTTATTAAATACAAAAACTAACATTGTCTTTTACTAACATTCTTCATGTACAATGCATCTATGCATTAAATTTATCTTTTGATGTGAATTGCCCATCAACATTTCCCCATACGCTTCACATCTGTCACTCAGATGTACCCAAGGCTTGAAGTACAGAAAAAAACCTTTGAATAACCATGTTTCAGGTATTACAGGAATTTCAGTGTTTTACTCATTCAGAAGCATGTTTTAACCAGGAGTCATTTGTAAAATATGTATTTTCTTTCTGATTCCTACTTTAGATCTATTTGTAGAACAAGGCTTTGAAGCAGATATAAGACATGCTGTCAACAAGAGCAGCCATGTTATGCAAGAGCAAGATTTCTAACAAAATTCAGTAGATCTTTTAGCAAGATGACAGCTATTTTTTCTTGGCATTAGTGATTACAAATCCCTAAGAGAGCATTTTGAAGGCTTTATGACAATCCTGGCCAAAAATGTAATTGCATGAGAAGACCAACCTTCACATTCTGCAAAAATAAATTTGCTGAATACTTGTCATGTTCCATAGTTAGTATTGCCACCTTTGGAAAACAAGAACAGACAACTGAGTCAAATAGCTGCTGGGCATGTGTTGTAACTTTAAGAGCAACCAGAAAATCCATGGTAGAATTGGGTGATTGATAGGAAACTAGCCACAGGAGTACTTGTGTGGTAAACACAGGGTGAAGAGTCGAGTGCCAAATGCAATGACCAAGGTGAACAATAGAGGGGCTACTGAGGTGTTTACTGTCATTATGCAGAAGTATTTTTTAGGTGAGTATGTGTGAAAATTGCAAATGTCCAGTGTTTCCTTCCTTCTCTTCTCAGCAAATTGATGGGAGGCCAGAGCTTTCTTTCCTTGCCCTGGGATTTGCTGGAAGATGTGATGGCAGGATTGCTCTCATGTTCCAGGATGTGTCCTCAGACACAAGTTCCTCTTCTAACCCAGAGTAATGGTCCATATTGGAAGCATTAATGGGTACTCAAGCACCTGGGTTTCGGACTCAGAAGTTTCTGAAATACAATTCTGCTTATATTACTTTCTTGTGTTCTACTTGCTATGGAAATCAATGTGTTTTAATTCCTGTCAGTCAGTGGGCTATAGAGACTGAGAGAACAGGACTATGCAAAGGGAAGGTGTTACTACTATTCAAACCACTACGGCTTCTGTGATTCATTTCAATGCCATGACTTCAGTGCAGCAGAGCATTAAAATGCTGGTGTCCTTGGGTTGTGTCCAAAGAAGAGACTTCTCTAAGGGTTTCATTTAAAATCATTCTCCCAGAACTGATTTTATCTCCTCTTTGCTATTACCCTAGAAACTGAGCTCTACTTGGGGATGGAAATGGGTTCAGGCTTCAGGACTCAAAGGAAGAACAGCTTCTCTCAAACGGGTTTCTGCCAAGAATCTGGAAACACAGCATAGTAACTATTTCCCCCTGTAATAGATCTTTCCTTGGATGAAGCTGAGAGGGCACATCTGTCTCTGACTTACAGATTCAGTGGTGGTAAAGTTAAGCTTTAGCCTTTATGATTAAAATTAAGCAGAGTTTGGTAAAAACATGGACAGGACAAATATATGCCTGTGGAATAATACCTGTGTTACGAATTCATATATTTAATCTGAGCTATGCACATTTGATATGAGTACATTTTCTAGGTGAATGTTCTTTTAAGTCTGTCTCAAAATAATACCAGTCTACCTTACAGGATCCCTGAATGCTTTCAGGAAGCCAATCAGTGGTAAATTTCCAATGTCTCATGAACAGAACCCAACCACTAGCAAGCTAAGTTCTACAAAAGCCTGAAATACAGATGTATGCATGAAGGAATAATCCTCAACTTAAGAAGCAATGATTCTGGCAAAGCATAGCCATTAGTTTTTTCTGACAGAGAGAAATACATGCTGGGCAGATGCTAACTGCTGCTGAGCATACAACTAGCAATTACATTTTAACAAGAGAACAGTCAATTTTTTTTTTTCTATTTATTATTGTGCAAAAGAATAACAAATATTTGAATGGGAGTGCTACATCACCAACTGGATTTATGGATTACTGTGTTTTGAAAACAGGTATTTTTGCTGTAGCATCCTGCAGATATCTACACGTGAGAGGTATCATTTGTGTACAGTAGGAAAGGGGAGGGGCCCAGGGCTATACCTAACATAAAAGACAAAAATGTTGAATTCCAAAATGGAAGGGGAGAAAAAACACCCTTGCATTTTTGCTTGTAACCTGGGGTTTGTGTCATTGCATGGGTTCTTCTGTGAAAGATACTGTCATATCATTTAAATTAAAGAAGCAAAAGGTAATTTCCTTCTAGAAAGGTGTTAATCTGTAAATGATTTATTCTACAAGGGCAAGTGCACATGAATGACTTCACCTGCAGAAGCAGCCCCCAGGGAGAGCCTGGGCAGGGAGCTCGCTTCAATGACTCTGCAGCTCAGTTTTCATGATGGCTTCATTACGAAAAAAATTCTCTTTTCAGGGAAGTTCATTTCTAAGGGGCAAAGTCTGTGTCTCTCCTAGTCTTGCTTTACCTGTACAGCAACCACTAAAAGGTGGGGGAAAAAACCTTTGTCTACCTGTGATGGTATTTAGGATTTTAAGATATGTTTTCCTCAAAATTATTCCTATGAAAATGAGTTATGCTCCTTATTTAATAGAATCATGGTTTGGGTTGGAAGGGACCTTAAAGATCATCTAGTTCCACCCCCCCTGCTATGGGCAGAGACACCTCCCATTAAACCAGGTTGCTCAAAGCCCCATCCAACCTGGCCTTGAACACTTCCAGGGACATCCGCAACTTCTCTGGGCAGCATGTGCCCCAGTGTCTCACCACCCTCACAGTAAAGAATTTCTTCCTTATATCTAATTTAAATCTACCCTCTTTCAGTTTTAAACCGTTATGCCTCATCCTATCACTACATTTCTTAATAAAGAGTCCCTCCCCATCTTTTCTATAGATCCCTTTTAAGTTCTGGAAAGCTGCTGTAAGGTTTCTGCAGAGCCTTCTCTTCTCCAGGCTGAGCAACCTCAACTCTCTCAGCTGGTACTCATAGGAGAGGTGCTCCAGCCACCTGATCATCTTTGTGGTCCTCCTCTGGACCTGCTCAAACAAGCCTTCTTAGGCTGGGGGCCCCATAGCTAAATACAGTGCTCCAGGTGGGGTCTCATGAGAGTGGAGAGGGGGAGAATCCCCTCCCTCGACATGCTGACCATGCTTCTTTTGATGCAGCTCAGGATGTGATTGGCTTTCTGGGCTGTGAGCACACATTGCTGGCTCATAGTCAGTTTTTCATTCACCAACACCCCCAGGTCCTTCTTCACAGGGCTGGTCTCAGTATTGTCCAGCTTGTATTTGTATTTGAGAATGTCCCAGCCCCTGTGCAGGACCTTGCACTTGGCCTTGCTGAACTTCATTAGATTTGCACAGGCCCACCTCTCAAGCCTAGCCAGGTCCCTCTGGATGGCATCCCTTCCCTCCAGCATATTGACTGCTCCACACAGATTGGTGTCAGCAAACTTGCTGAGGTGCACTCAGTCCCACTGTCCATGTCTCCAAAGGAGATGTTAAACCACACTAGTCCTAGCACCAACTCCTGAGGAATACCACTCACCACTGATCTCCACTGGGTTGTGGAGATGTTGACCACAACTCTTTGAGTGTGACCATCCAGCCAATTCCTTATACGCTGAGTGGTTCATCCATCAAATTCGTGTCTCTCCAATTTAGAGACAAGGATGTCATACAGGAATATGGCCCTTTTTTTTTTTTTAAGGCCATGAAAAAGGAAGCTCTGTGAAGCTTAATTTTAGAGCTGTGAGAACCCACTTAGTATTTAGAAGCCCTCCCTCAACCTTGCAGGTATACTAAAACCACTGCCTGTTATCCCTATGTGTTTGCTCCACAGGTTTGCTGTGCTTTCACATCTGTCTGTATCTTTTTCTCTCATTTTTTGGTTTCGTTGTTGTGGTTTTTGTGGGGTTATTTTCATTATTTGGGAACAGGACCACAGGTGCTGTACAAACCCTGAACAAAAGTGAAGTTACAGCCCACGACCAAGGACAAAGTGTATGACTATAGTCTTAGAAGCAGCTACTGCAGAGTTAGCAAATGCTGCTTGTCTTTCTGAAGATAAAATCTTGGGTCTTTTCTCCCTGTTTCTTTTGAGTACAACCAAAAGATGGCAGCATTTTACTCAGCATCAGTATATGAACCTTGCAACTATTTACAGGCTACAACTCAACACCTGCTCTGAGATAAAGCAAAAAATGCAATTTCTAATGGAGTAGTCAGGAATTCGTTATAATTCCTGCTACACCTAAAGCATGCCAAAATGTGTTTATACCATAAATAAGAACAATTACTACCCTGGAAATATTTTTTTTCAGTAATTGTACTTAAAACTGCTTAACCATGGGATATTTGGAACACAATGGTTTGGGTTTTTTTTAGTGTGGTCAGATTTTTTTTCTGCATATCTTTGTGTTTCCCACCAACTCACAGCTGTCGACAGACCTGAAATTCAGTGTTGTTTGTTTTGGACACGTGAAAGGAAAATTTTGACAACTTCGTAAGAACTTTCTCTGCAGTGAAACCTATAAAGAGTTTTTGTTTAATACTTAGCACTTCCAGAAAAATTTCCATTCCAGATCAACATTATTTCAGTCACAGGTGAGCAGAAAGTGAGGCAAAGACAGTTATCTGGCTTCTTAGCAGGTGTCTTCTTGGCACCCATCTAAAGTATCTGCAAATATTTTCAGAAATGCCAGAAAGCACCTCTGCATCTGCGGGTGTGAAACACATTTGAAAATCCTAAAGCAGCTCATGATGCCTGTACTAACAGTTTATGCACGTAATTGTCTTTGCTTATGGACAACACTATAAAGGGATCTCTCAAAACTTTGCAAATAGTTTCAAAAAACAAGTATCTTAGCTGACACTATTAAAAACATAAAGGTTTTTTATATCTTAATTTGTAAAAAATAACAAACTTTTTTTTTTGGGGGGGGGGGGTTCATTATTTCACTAATTGATTTGCTAAAGTGTTTGCAATTAATGTCCAGATTATATCTTGAAACCCCATGTAGGTAAAATAGCTAATCAGTGCCTGCAATACATACACTTGGTGAAGTATACCTGGATTTAAGAGTATTAGTGTGCAATAGCAATAACATCACCGACACTTTGTCTTAAAACCTTTCTCAATCACTCAGTTAATTCAGATGAAGGGACAGAAAACATTCTTCTTTAGTCTGTTATCTGTTTGTCTTTAGGCTCAGAAAAACCTCCCAGGTACTGGTTGACATTTTGAGGCCTATTGGACTAATTAGAAGAGCTGAAATTTCAATTTGTAAATGCAGCTGGGTGATGTGTGCTGAATGCTTCATCTCTGATGCCTGGTAGATGTCTGCATTTGCTGCTATTGGATCAATGCACCAGTACACACTCTGAACAAATGTGAGCATGTGTCTACAATTGCAGCAACAGCACCCAGATGAAAACTGCTCAAGGAGCCTGAGAGCCATAGGTTATCCACCACTATCACTGCAGAGTCCCCACAGGGACCCATGGGTAAAAGGTTGTCACCAGCACCATGCAATAAGTCTTTTTCTTTGTTGTCAAATGACAGGCTGTTTTGCAGCAGAGAACAAAATCAGTGCTTGGAAGTTGGTCAGCTAATCCAGGCTGGATTGAGAGACCAGCTAAAGTTGCTGACACTAAACAGCAATGGCTTTCAATTTTTCAGGAAATAATTTAACAAGTTGTTACAAAGACAGCTCATGCTGTTCTTCATACTTATGGCTGAAGTTCATTAAAAATGAGCATTGTGTCTAAGAGGCTGCTCAATTCCTATAATCTGGTAAAACTTGTTCAAGTTAACATGATCTCTACATCTTTGCTATAGGGTGGCTGAAAAGAGGTATTGTCAAGGCAGATGGAACCGATGATGTGGGGCAGAAGAAATGAGGAGGATCTGGAAGTCCTCACCCCTTACCCTGTGGCCTAGCCAAGATGAGATAATAGTCTGCTTTTATTCCTTGAGGGCCTGACTGCACCCTCACTTACCTCAGAGGCAATGGGAAATAATGTCTCTGATGTGTGGAGCTTTGGCCATGGGAGGTTAAGTAGTTAAGCTGTGGGCTGCTGAGTGAGTGTCAGGGAAAATAAGCAAGGTTATGAGTTCTGAATGGGTTAATAAATCAAACTCAAACAAACAGATGTTATGCAGTTTTCTAAGTCATCCATTGCTTTTAATTTGGTTATTCTTAACTGCCAAAGTGAAATTGAGAGTAGCTGTGTCTGTTAGTTACACTGAAATCACAATCTCATGAAATAAGGTCTTGACACACAGAGTGAGTTAATCCATTTGAAAATAATTCTCAACACAGAAAATATTGTCTAGAGATTAGTTTATGGCCAGTGAGCATATAGGGCCTGTCCATTTTGCCAGCCACAGCCTCTGCTGGGAATGGAAATGAAGCTGTGGATTAGGATCATTAGATCTCCAACTTCAAATGATTGAAAAGAAAGCAAAGCTGTGAATCCATCTCTTTCTGCAAAGCTGGTTTGAACACACACATTATTCTTTATGGAGACTGCAGAACTGTTCTTCTTCAATGTGTTTTTTCTTCTATTTGTAACCTAATTCTACACTATCCTGAATATGGATCACACCAGAATTGAGGGAGAACACTGGATGAAATTTGTCACCATGTTTTTACACCCCTAGTTATTGGGAGCCTTCCCCTAAGATCCATTGGTCAGGGAATAATCTGAGAAGGTAAAAAATGAAAAATAAAATTATTTTGAAACATTTTTCTATGCCACAGTTTTGTGCTTGTATATTTCTACTGAAGTGTATTACTTTGGTTGGGACCTAAAGTCCTAAAAAATGTCATTTATCCAAAAGACTTGGTATTTTTAGATGCAATTCCAAGTCTGACACCAAAGCAACCTGGCAGAAAAAGAAATGAATTAACTTCTCCTTTCCTGTTTTTTGTGTCATTCAGGTGTTGATTTAAGACCCTGATTTTCTTCCATCTGGAAAAAGAAACTAGGTTGATGCAGTTTTTCTCATTCCCAAAGCTTTATAGTGTAAGTTCCAATTGATCACAATCATTTCTATTTTATATATACCTATATATACAGTTTCAGAGCTACTGGAGAAAAGTGACAGTTTTGAAAGTTCATGAAGTCAGTAGATCTAATCTGATTTTCAATGTTCATGTAGTTCATTCCTTCTTCACAGCCTATTGCATCTAGAGTGCTTTCACCAGTAGAAGAGAAGCCAAGCCATCTTTTATTTGTGTGAAAATGAGTGTACAGGTTGTCATAGGCATTACAGAACTTTACTGTTTGTGCTTATTTCTCCATTACTTCACCCCTAATTATATTGGGCTACCAAAACATGTTAAAATTCACCTAAAAATTCTACTGACTTCATTATCAGCCTTCATTATCCATCCAGGATAAGATTTCCATGATTTCTACTTATCATGAAGTATAATAGTTGCTTTTTTTTGGTACCTCTGTTCCAGTATCTAAAGGGGGCCTACAGAAAAGATGGAGAAGGACCCTTTATCAGGGCATGAAGTGATAGGATGAACGGTAATGGCTTTAAACTGAGAGAGGGTAGATTTTTATTAGATGTAAGGAAGAAGTTCTTCACCATGAGGGTAATGAGGCACTGAAATATGTTGCCCAGAGAAGTTGTGGATGCTCCTTCCCTGGAAGTGTTCAAGGCCAGGTTGGATGGGGCTTTGAACAACCTGGTCTAGTAGAAGGTGTCCCTGTCCTTGGCAGGGGATTGGAACTACATGATCTTTTAAGGTCCCTTCTGACCCAAACCATTCTATCATATGATTCTTAAGAGGACTGTCAGAAACAAGTGTCTCTACTCCACCCTCATGAGACCCCACCTGGAGTACTGTGTCCAGTTCTGGAACCCCTATTACAAGAAAGATATGGACGTGCTGGAACGTGTCCAAAGGAGGGCCACGAGGGTGATCAGAGGACTGGAGCACCTCTCCTACGAGGATAGACTGAGAGAGTTGGGGTTGTTCAGTCTGGAGAAGAGGAGGCTCCAAGGGGACCTTATTGTGTCCTTCCAGTATCTTAAGGGGGCCTACAAGAAAGCTGGGGAGGGACTTTTTAGGATGTCGAGTAGCGGTAGGGCTAGGGGGAATGGGTCAAAACTAGAGGTGAGTAGATTCAGATGAGACGTTAGGAAGAAGTTCTTCACCATGAGGGTGGTGAGACACTGGAACAGGTTGCCTGAGAGGTGGTGGAAGCCCCATGCCTGGAAATTTTGAAGGCCAGGCTGGATGGGGCTCTGAGTAACCTGATCTAGTGGGAGGTGTCCCTGGCCATGGCAGGGGGGTTGGAACTAGATGATCTTTAAGGTCCCTTCCAACCCTGATGATTCTATGATTCTAAATATATCTGCAGTTCCTAATAAAAAGTGAAAGAATACTGTTCCATTTAAGTGGCTGAGGAGTAAAAGCTGATAAAAATGTACCGTAGATTGCTAAAGCCCATCTGATCAGTAGGAGATTACATTTTCTTTTGCTGTCTCTCTGCATATAGCTTTCCTCCCAGTACTTTCATTAGCAATATAGCTAAAATGGGCACTAAACCAAATTATATTCTTAAGTCATACATTTCTCTTAAGATAAATTTTCTATTAATTAGTCAGAACTACTCTTGGTGATTTTGCATGACTCTAGCTGCTAATTAAAAGTGGTGCTGACCAGCAGAGGAGGGTGAGCTCAAATCCCCTGTAACAATGGAAGTTCTCCTCCAGAAGCACTTCACTGCTCCAAGGCTCTGTTGGAGTTAATGCTGCCACTTTCATTGGACCAGATGGGAACAGCTGAGTATGCTCTAAAAAATAAGGTTTCCATCCAGAGAAAGGCTTGGCAGGACTTTGGCTCCAACATCCAAATCATGAACCAGAAACCTTTGCACCGTATCCGCCAAAATCAGATGGTTTCCAAACAGGATCTTAAGTGTCTGTGTTTGATAGGAAGTTTATCAAGTTGTCTGTGGCTCTTGTTTCTGCATCTATCCAGAACAATGCCAGTCGAACAGTGAGTCACCCACACTGGCTGGTGACTCGGAAGCCAACAGTCACTACACACAGTACAGTGAAGAGCAGGGCAGAGAATTACATGAGCTAGTTCTCATACCAGTAACACTATTACAGTCATATTAGTACCACTAAGCTAGTTAGCCCTGTTAACTCCTCACTGGACTGCAGATCATCCCATAGAAGCCAAATCCCATTTGCCTTGGTATGAGACAGTAGTTCCACCTCAACATACTCAGTTGGAGGAGTTTTCATTCATGCTGGATCCATCCTTGGATTCCTGGATTCATCCTTGTGGGTATCTTTGTCTTTCACAGTGAATGAAGTGTGGCTTAATAAAAAAGCAGAGTCCCACAAAATGTGTGCCCTTCAAGTACCCTCTCTTCATATGCCATGCTCCTTGTATTCCATCAAAGCAGAGACAGAGCTGCAGTGGGTAGGTGGAGGTGCATGGTGTGGTAGTCATTGCCACCCTCCTTGGTGGTGAAGGGATCAACTCCAAGTGCTGTGTTAACTTGGACCTTTTCATGCTCTCTTCCCTGTGATTCCTTTTTGCTAAGTAAATACAATTGAACGAGGTCATGCCTGAATCAGGTGAAAAAAGATGAATGATTCCTAAGTCCTACTACCTTTTCTTGCATGACCTGCAGCTGTTGCTTTGGGCAGAGGCACACTGGTCTGCTTTCATGCCACTCCCCACCCTGCTGGCAGTGTCACCAATTTGGCAGCATCCTGCCACTGAGAAAAAGCAGCTCCTGTCAGGTGCCCTGCTATGTGCTTGATGCTCATTCCAAAGCACAGCAGAGAAACATGCACTACTGCTTACAAAACTCCACACCTCTGGCCAAATATAGACATTCAGAATATGGAGAACTCACAGAATATGTGCAAAGTGAAATGGGATACCAACACTTTCTCTTTTCTATATTTGAAAAGAAAACTTTGGACATTCCTCAGTTCCTTCAAATGACAGCAGTAGGTGCCAGACTGCAGGAGGTCTGCATTTATGTTTCATTTCACATCAGGGGTGAGCTTTTTGAGGAAATATCTCAGTCATCACTCCTTAAGTGTATTTTGGTTTGCATTGCAGAGGGATCTACCAAAACAAGCTCTTGCAGATGACATGAAATCAAACGACACACAGCCAAAGCACACCTAGCACGTTTAGTCTGCAGTAGCCCCACAAAATGCAAATGGCGTGAGTTTGAGGTACTCAAATCCACCTGTTTTATTCTGCAGGACTTTTCTCACTATGCCACACATAGTCTTGGCTAACACAAAGCCAAATGTACCTGCTCTCAGCCCTGACCTGGGCACCTGAAGTGGGTAGGTGATGGGACCTCTCATCCATCCCTGGGCTCAGCCTCTACCTCCAGCCAGCTCTGTGCTTTTGTGTGTGCAGAACAGGTACTGCATGAGGACTTCACACTTGGATTCTGCTGTAGCTAGCCTTGCATGAGGACCATTAACAGCTCTTAAAAGTATAATAAAAATGAATGTTACAAACTCATTCATCCTGAAAAATTCTGGAAAATTCCAAGATCAGGAAGGACCTATGTATGAGTTACAATCTGTGTAGAAAGCAGCCATCTGATACACCCAGCACTTCAGCAGCCAAAGTTTTATCCATAAGCTAAGTCATGGGATTTTCTGTGTTTGTACAGAAAAGGCAAAATTCTGTTTAGGAGCCTTCCTTGGTCTTTACATTTAAAGTTTTAATCTAAGTAGCCAATCACATAGCTATTTATTGAAATAATATATAGTAAATTTATATGGCTTTTTGTTCTAAAACACAGGAAAAAGAACATTCATCTTTGAAAATCTGATAGACTGTAGACATTTCTTCTCTCTCTCCTATGTTGTAGTCAAAAGGGGTTTTTTTAAACCAGTGCATTCCTGCTGTTAATTTCATTTCTCTAAAATAAGCCTCCCTTAATTGAGTCATGATATTTTCCCACTAATCTGTGGGAAACCATTTAGAACACAAGATGACAAATAAAGCTGGGAAAACAGAAAAAATTAATTACCAGCACCAGAACCATCTAGAAACATCATTATGGTGGAACCTATTAGGTTTTTGAGTCCATTTCCTGCTTTCCCGAGAAAAACTATTATTTTAGCCTCTCTCATAATCTGTTATAACTCTATATTCAAATTGATTGTTTCACCCCCTTCAAAAGGCTGAAGAGAAACCCACTTCATGATTAGACATCTGTGCATTTGATCTCATGCCAGATTTCCTCTTTTATGTAAATATTTCATTTCCCCATGATATCTACCCCACTGAAGTAGTTCAACAGAGCAATTGTATCCTTCTTCAGCCTTTGCTTTGCCGAACGATTTAAGGGATATCTGTCTTTTCAGTGAAGCTTGTCATGGATGACTTCTAGTGCCAACTGCAGTAAGTAAACACACAAATTGTTTAGTACAAAGATTGAACTGCTGGAACCTAAGAGCAGTATAGATGCATTCATGGATTGGTGACCCTGATCTAATAAGTCTTTCAGCTGGCACCATTGCCCTTGTCAGATCAATTTCTGCGATGTTATTATGACATAACATCTTTCAAACAGTTTTTACATTCTATTCATGAACAATTTGCAGTATTGATGTGATAGCTTTGATATCCCACTCACATTCACCTTCCTGGCACCATCCGGAGATGAAATATGGCTGCAGATAGGGATGGGTCTCAGAATGGGATTTCAGGAAAATGATCTCTGAAATGAGACTAGGAGAGCACCTGGAGCTTCTGAAGTTGTGTGAACTCTCATCTCCCATAGGAAATGTGTGAACACACATATTCTGTTCAAAAAGGCTGAACAGAAGGCTTTTTTACCACTTAGCTCCATCAATATGAACTTAATGCTTCAAATGTGCAATAAAAATACGTCTGCACTGTAAAACACATAAAAATTTACAAAGATCATGTAAATAAGAGCAGTGTTAACAGATGCATAAATAAACATGGTATCATGGCATTCAATTTTCATTTGGCAGCTATCTCAAAAGCTGTTCCTGTGGGAAAGTTATCACACATAAGAAGTCTTTACTAACCCATATAAATAAATCTGTCTGGTTCCAATTTGCCTTGTTACTGATTTAAGTTGGAAAATTGTCATCTCTGAGAGCAGGCTTGGGCTCTCAGCATTATTACAAAGTCCACTGCTTTGCACTGAGGTGTGTGGTGTGGTGAATTTTGAGAGGGCAGGATCTGTCCATGCACATACCGACAGCGTGGAGTTGATGCCTGAAATTCAAAGCAAGTCCCATTCTGATTGTAAGCTGGTTTCTCAAAAATCATCTTTCTGTACCATGTCTTCTATCCTCTCAGATGAATGCATACACATGACATTGAGTGCATTTTTTCAATCAGCTCTCTCTGTTCAGAGTATTATGTAGCTTCCTTCAAGACAACTTAATTAACATGCAAATGCCACACCACAATTCGTAACTTCAATAAACATACCAAAGAGAACAGTGCTCACATTGTAGAAAAGTGAAAAAAAAAGTCACAAATACAGAAAAACAGTCATGACTATTTTGTGCTAGCATAATTTGTGGGCAAGTTTTGAAGATTTTGTCTCTTTCCAACAATGAAGCATTGTAGAAGTGAGTCTGTAGATATGACCTTGCATAAGGTGAGAGACTGAAATATTCAGGTTTTTGTCTCCCTGGGGATGGAGGGAAAGGAACATAAAAACCCCAGTCTTTCCTTAGTAGAAAGGCACACAGGTCTTATGAAACTGTAGCTTATAGCCTCTAACAGGACCATATACACTTGAGAATAAAGCAAATGGTAACTGGAGAAGAGATTACTTGAAAGTCATTTTTATGAGGTTTATAAAAGCCTGGAGTCAGGAAAGAGAGAGGAGGTCATAGTGCATATCTTGTTATCTAACAGCTGTAAGCTGCATATTGATGTAGTTTTGAGCAGCAATAAACAAAGCCACAAACCCAGCTGAGGCAGATTGCAGAGTCTGGCACAAACATGCATCAGTCATTATTTGGGATCTTATGTTAGTGACACAAATCCAGTTAAGAGGGCGCTGTGTGAGGCTAGAGCTTTGGATAGCTTTATTATAGAAACTAATTTGGGAAGCTGCTGGGAGCTCCATCCTGTGAGATTACCTTTTGCAGATCTTTGGACAAACATGCAGGAGGCCACAGAAGTTCCAAATGGCATAGGCAAAAAAAAAAGAAAGAAGAGATTATGAGGCAAAAAGAATTCAGAATAAATTCAGGAATAATTTTTAAATATTTTACTTTTTCTTAATAATATTTTGTCTCTTTTCCTTTTCACTCCATTTTTTCCAATATTTTACCTTTCTTTCCCCTTCACTCCCCTATTCATAGGATGAGCTCATTAAGAAGGCTCATTAGGGCAGTCAAAAGCTAGTGGATACTCAGACTTTGTCGTGTGTCAGAGCAGGGCCAGTGTAAGAAATCTCTTGAAAGATAAGGTCATTCGTTGACATCATCTGTTGAAGAGAACTTTTTGCGAAGTTTTGCTTTCTGATACTAAATTAAAAGGAGCACACAGAAGAGAGTAGAATTAAAATAATTTGTAAAGACAATATCAGAAACATAAAATATAAAGTAAAAACCTATAAAGTGCTCCTCAGATTCAGGACACTCTTTGTGTCAAACATCAGAAAAGTCGAACTTTGTCATTCATATGGATGCTTATACCCTAAGGGATTTGTGTTCAGTTGAAATAAAGGAAAACTGATGTTAACTCATGCAAATACTGGCATGAAGAGCACATATTCTAAAGGTTATCAGTATCCTTTGCTTCTCCTTCAAGTACAGTTTTCCTTGTTGCTTTGTAGTGTAGCTAGAACCACAAAGGGCTTGGATCAAGCATAATTACATTGCTGTTTATACTCAGGTCCCACTGTGGTGTCCCCTACCCTGACTACCTTGCTTAAAGCATATAAAAGCCACCACTTTAACTAGGAAGTTTGGGGTTGTCAACATGATGATCTACACAAGAACACCCAGGTATGGTGGCATATCTCTTTTGAGGGAAACTTTTAGAAGGAAGTCTAAGAAAATGTCTTATAAGTAATCCTGCCAAACTCAGCAAACTATCTTGAGAAACTACTGATAAATAGCCAGGTATGCTCTGTAGTATTTGAACAAAAAGTGTCTTCTGTTACTTTTAAAAGCCACCTTTACTTAATATGAATACCCAGGGTAGGGTATATCTCATCTCACTTTAGACATCTACAATGAAAGCAGTAGTCACAGGTGTAGTTTTAGGTAATTATTAATTTCAGCCTGAGATTTATCTGCAATAGAAAAACTATGTTCCATATGTTCCTCATTCTCTCCTTTTATCGCAGAGAATAGACTCGGGTAAGTCTCATCTCATGTGTCCACCAAATCCTCTCCAGTGTAGTGTTTTCAGTCCTTATCTTTTTTGTCTAGATATCTGATCATTCTTGACGAGTTTCTTCTGGGCCTGTCTTGTGCTCATTTTAGATTTGATATCACATATTCTTTGTTTTGTTAGGCTGATATGAATTTCACAGTATTTTCAGCCACCAGCCTTACAAAATCCTTGCTGGTGATCTGTACTGATTTCCATCCGATGATTGTGAATATACTTTTGACTTATATCAGGGTGAATGTGAGACAGATAATTAAACCAAATTAAACCCTAAGTCAACCTCCTGGTTTCTAATTATTTGAGACAGCTGAGTAAGCAAAGGTGTTTTTTGATCAATGCACATTTTTTCACTGCAAACAAGGCTGATAATAGGTAGATTTAATCACTTCTGCTACATTAAAGATCTTCTTTGTAAAGCAAGATGTACCTTTCAAAGTTACTGTACATACCACCCAGTTTTCAAAAAAGCTTTGAAATCTTTGGTTTTCTCACACATTTAAATGGCAAATACTTTTCTGAATCCTGAAATATGTGTGCAGCACCCTAGAGATATCAGAAGCAGTTTGGAGGTGGTAGTATCCATGAAGCTGATGTGAGAATTGCTTCACTACTTTGTNCCAAGGTAAACCCACCACAAGTGTTGACAATGTTTTCTTCAATCTAGAGCTTCTGGAAAAATAGAAATTCATCCCATTGAAAGTCTACACATTTACAAAACATGGTCAGGTCTGAACTGGGTTTGTGAGCTGCATGACTGAAAAAAAAATGCTAATTTTTGTCAAAGGTTTAGCAAAAACCAAAATGCAATTTACTGATTTTACTAGTTTTTATTAAAAAAAGAGAGAAGCTTCTTTCCAGTTGGAAAATTAATTTTATTTCTGTTGTTTTCAAACAGCAAATAGAAAATTCCCCAAGGCAAATTTTACTTTTCCTCCAGAAAATTGTTCTGATGGGAAATTCCTAAGCAGCTAAATGAAACAATTCATATTCAGCCATCAACCAAGTTAGGAATGTCATGTGACATGATAGGAACTTCAAACTGCTGGCATGTCTGTTCAGTTTTTACATTTTTATTCAGTAGCCACTTACTTAACATTCCAAGATTTCTTTGAGCCTTCTTTTTATTATTCCACTATCAGATACATCCAGAACTGGAAATTCCTCCATGTTATAGGCTGTTGCTGCTACCCAGCACTGCTCTGGGATATCCATGTCTTTTCTTTTGAAGAAAAATCTGTTGCCGCTAAGGAAATAACAGGCTTACAGAGTTTTTATGCTGCAATCCTAAGTTTCCACACTAGATTCTGCTTTTCAGACTGATCTAGTTCAAATAGTCAAACATCAACTTAGTACATTAGTGCTTTGTATTTCCCTGGAACTGCAAACTGTTGCCTCTTAAACCCACATGTAACAGATTATCTGCCTAGTTCCAAAAATATGCTGCCTACTTCCATTGCACCTGTGCAGCAAAAACCCTTCTTGTGGGAATACCTGTGAGGTCTTTTTGCTCATGTATTTCTGTGATATGATTCACACATATGTTGAGGTGATATTTTTAAACAGCTGATTTTCTACTTTCTTGTTAGTAGTTTAAAGCCATTGTGCCTTGTCCTATCAGTCCACCCGCTGACAAGGAGTCCCTCCCCATCTTTCCTGTAGTCTCCTTTTAAGTACTAGGAGACCTCTATAAGGTCTCCCCAGAGCCTTCTCTTCTCCAGGCTAAACAAGCCCAACTTTCTCAGGTAGTCCTCATAGAGAAGGTGCTCCAGCCCCCTGATTATCTTTGTGGCCTTTCTCTGGACCCATTCAAGCACGTCCATGTCGTTTTTATGCTGGAGGCTCAGACCTGAGAACAATACTCCAGGTGGAGTCTCAGGAGAGTGGAGAAAAGGGAGAGAATCACCTCCCTTGACCTGCTGGCCATACTTATCTTGATACAGCTCAGGGTGTAATTGGCTTCTTGTGCTGTGAGTGCACATTTCTGGCTCATATTCAGTTTTTCATCCACCAACACCCCCAAGTGCTTCTCCAGAGGACTGCTCTCAATCCACTCATCGCTCAGCCTGTGTTTGTGCTTGGGATTGCCCCAATCCGGGTGCAGGACCTTGCACTTGGTCTTGTTGAACTTCATTAGGTTTCCATGGGTGCACCTCTCAAGTCTGTCAAGATCCCCCTGGATGGCAACCCTTCCTGTGGTGCAGACACTGCCTGGATTTGGCCCAGACTGGGCACATGGGCTGGTCCCAGGAAGCAGCCTGCTCAGCAGCCCTCCAGGAGAAGAAAGCTGATCCTTGCCACTCTCAGCTGTCAGAAAAGATGAAAGATGAGAAAGGCACCAAGGATAATCATCCCCCAGGAGCTGAAATACGGGCTGAGCAGAACAGGACTACACCTCAGAGGCAACCCCAGAGAGCTTCCTCCATGCAGAGCAGACCCCATGCTCACACCAGTAGTTACTCCATGTCCAGGAGGGGTGGGACTGTCTTGGGGTGGCTGAAGATGTTCCTAGACCCTATTGTCTGTTAAAAACAGAGATGTGAGAGAGAAGGCAGAACTGTGTGACTCCCTCCCCATGCCTTCTCATCCCCTGTCCCAGGAAGTCAGAGAGTTTTTCGCACCAGCCTAACCTTGAGCCACCTGCACAGAAGCAGAGAAAAACACCACCACAGACTGAACGTCTGCTGTGAATGTCTGGTTGTTGTGAGCTTGCCTTACTATCTGGGTCAGGCCAAAATGCATTGGTTTCTGCTGGGGTGCAAGCCTCCCCATGTAGAAGTGGCTCCATGGATGCAAAGGGGAACTGTCCAGCTGGCTGGGAAGAGCTGTACCATAGCAGTGGGGCTGGCTAAAATTTAGCAGCTGCCTAACTACACTTTGGATGGTAAGTGAGTCACATGGAGCATAGATGCTACATCCTGAGCTGTGCAGCTGTTGGAAACGAAGCCTTGGATGAATTTCCCTAGGTCTGTCACCCTCCATGATAAATGTAGGCAGCTGAACATTCACTTGCAAGTGACAGCTGACATTTCCTAATACTACTACATGGAAAAACTATGACAGATGGACAATCTTGTCAGGAGCAGCATTTGCTCATTTTCTTTCTCTGTTACTGTGCTGAAATTTGAGATGACTTGAAGAAAAAAAAAAAGAGCTGTATTAAAAATGTGCAAGTTGCAAAGCTGCATACTTAAGAAATCACTAAAGTGTCCTTATGGCCCCTTCTAAATGTGAAGCACTATAAATCTTTAATTACATGCTCACATACTGTTTTTCACTGAGCCTTGTTCTTGGGCAATAGCTGGATATTCAGTGTTTCTCTTCCTGTCATTCAGCAGGGACTAGTTTAGCACATTTCACCCAAACTTGTACTTGATGAACCTGTGATCTTCCCACCATAGTAACTAAGTGTGTCATAAGTCTTAATCTTTTTTCAGTAACATTTTTCCTTATTTAAAATGGGAAAAATGAGATACAGGCAGAGAGTGGCCAAAGTTGGCAAGTATCCATCAACCGCAAAAGCTCAATTTTAGGATTAGGTTTTTTCATAATATTTTATTATTGAGCACAACCTACACTTTCACCCCTCTCTGGTACTGCTGATGTGCCCTAGCACTTGTGTTGTGGTTCCCGGGGCACTTCAATTATACTTTGTGAGACTGAATTGATTCATTAGCTCGTACCAACTAATGTCAATAGTTTTCACCTAAGTTGTTAGAAGTTGCCACTTTTGAAGTTCTTCAGTGGCAAGTGTGAAACATGTAAGAGTCTTCCTAACACTGCTTTGCACAAGGAGGTCTGTACCACCTTCCCCCTCGGAAGTTGATGTCTTAATGGCATCTTCTGTGAAGGGCTAAGAAACAAATTTGGGCTGCCTTTCATAGCTGTCACCCTACAGAATGACAGCAAAGAAGCGCAAGAATGGTATGCCTCATTGCCACTATCCGTGCCAGATCTGCTATGGACACATGTAATCTGAGGCTGTCAGAGTTTTGTTTTGACAGTACAGAATGTTTTCACAGGGTGCTTTGCTATATGTTCACGATTAGTCTTGAGTGAAAGTTAGAACTTCAATTTTGGGAATTCTGGCAATGAAAATTAAATACAATCTGAATACTACCCACAATCTGAATATTACTTTTTTAAACTTAAATGGTCAAAATTTTTCTCCTGCCAACAATGGCATGACATTCATGAAAGAAAACATGCTGAGCATTGTGAAAGTAAAACTTTGACATGAAATTCTTCATTTTTACATTCCTACAGAGCATGCTTCACAAATTACCTACACTTCCCATCCTGTACCTTCTGAGAAAAGAAAGCATGACATGTCCAAAACTGAGCCTACCCAGGAGCCAGCCTTCTAAGCACAATTTCCCAGAGGCAGTGTGGCAACATAAAACCATAAGATGGTTTCTGTTCTGCTCAGTAAACTCAAATACCTTGATGTGGAGTTCACTTTTTCAAAACAGAGTATTATATTTCACCTTTCCTGCTAGAATCCTGAAACATTTCACGTGGAAACCTTAGCCCTACTATAATCTTTCCAACCTAGCATTTTCTACCAATTCATTTTGAAGGAAATAACTCTCCCATTACTAATATTTCTTAGCTTTCATTTGAATGTTTCTGTTTTTCTTCTAAAAACATCCAATATTGTATCCTTTTCCAGTCTCCCAGAAACTCTAGTACCCTCTGGCTATATCTGTTTCCCATTATTTTACTTTCCTGTATTTGCATACCAAAGCCTGCCAGCCTTAGAATAAGTAAAATGACATATATGAAGGCTTTGCTCTTCCCTTGTAGTTTCTGGTAGAGAGTACTGTATACTTCCAGATCCTTACAGTATCTGAAAGGGGCCTACAAGAAGTCTGGGGAGGGACTTTTAACGAAGGCCTGTAGTAATAGGATGAGGGGTAATGGGTTCAAACTGGAAAAGGGTAAATTCCGATTGGAAATTAGAAATAAATTCTTTACCCTGAGGATGGTGAGACACTGGAACAGGTTGCCCAGGGGGGTTGTGGATGCTTCATCCCTGGATGTGTTCAAGGCCAGGTTAGATGGGGCCTTGAGCAACCTGGTCTAGTGGGAGGTGTTCCTACCATGACAGGGGGGCTTGAACTAGATGATCTTTGAGTTCCCTTCAAGCCCAAACCATTTTATGGTTCTATTACACTTCCATTTAAAAATACTCATACTCTTTATTTCCAGAGTCTCACAGGTATTCCTTTTTACACACCTGCTGTTAGAGAAAGTCAGATTGGCTAATGTAGTGGGTCTGTCTGA
>VYZX01002783.1:4707-33059 GCA_013401335.1 Brachypteracias leptosomus | reverse complement strand
TCTTATATAGTGCAAAAGCATAATAAGCAGTAATACTGTGGCATTTCACAATTGGCTGCACCCACTCCACCCCAAATGTCCGATTGGTCTTCACACACTGTCCATGCATTGTTCTCGATGTCTTACATTGTCTGTTCGGAGTATCTTTTTGGGACTCCCCTTTGCTTGTAACTTTCTTCAAGGATAGCTTAACAATGCCTTGTTGAACACTGGATTGCTCACAGTGAGACGGCCTCTTTCTTCTAAAAATGCATCCACATCTTATGATGTAAAGTGTATATGGATGTGGATAAGTGGATGTGTGAAGTAAAAGTAAAAACAGTAAACAGTGATTCCATCATCATTATGTCTATATATTACGTCCCACTCTTCTTTTTATGTGTGTTTGTCTTCAGACTGCAAACTCCTTTGTCTGTGTCTAAAGCACATAGGCCTGAATCCTGAGTGAAGCTTTTGTGATCCAACTGTAATCTTTCTCATAAAAAAAAGTGAGACTTTTTAAGTGCCTTTAACAGCACAGTTCTTCTGTCAATGAACCTGAAGAGCTGAGTCTCTGAGGTACTCTCAGAGATGATGTCAAACCATATGCTATCCCTCATGCTTAAGAGAAACTCATGAAAGACTTTTAGAAGTTAACAACTTCTAATTCCCCCTTAAATCAGGCTGTTGCTGTCCCATACATTTTACTGTTGCTCTTTTATTGCGTTACTACAGTACTGATGACAGTGCAGCCAGGTTTTAAAAATCGTAACAGCAAACATCAAATAAGAAGTTCTCTAATAAGAAAAATCATGTATATTTAGGTCAGTAATAAGGATGGATGGCATTATGTCTTTCCATAGTTATGTTGTTATCCCAGATTTTATTCTGTTTTCCATGTACCTCTACTGAAAAACATAGCACCTGAAAGATAGAACTGTGTCTGTAACAACTTGTGGTCTCCTCAGTATCTCTGGCAAACTTTGAGAACTTCTATCATACAGTATTTGAAGATTTCCCTGCACAAGGGAGAAGTAGTTTTCAGCCAGTTTTATAATTTCTTTTGTGTCTGCATTGCAGTACAAAGAGATGAGGATCCTGAGGATGCAGCCCTTTCTGTTGGGTTTCTTCTAACTTCTAAGCTGGAACTACTGTGAAGTTGCCACTCACAGGCAAAGCTGGGATAGAGAAGCCAACAATGAAGAGTGACATAAAAGAAGTCTCAAAGCTGCACAGAAAATAAGCCGATTAGGGAAATGAGCACTGCAATTACTGTCAGGAAGAAATATAAATGACAGATAGAACACAGGGGACAAAGAAAAGTGATCTTTAAAGGGGGCTGAGGATGAAGAGAGATCAGGGAAAAAGAAGAAAAGACTAGGAAGCTGCTGAAGAATGCAATTAGGGAAAAGAGTGCATTTAAGAAGGTTTACAACTTGGGATATAAAATACTTCTCTAGAAATATCAGGAAACATATTTTAGAAGGTGCAATAAAAACAGTTCAAAATAACTGATTTCTTAATAGCTATTATTAAAAAGAAATTCTGGTCCCCACTATTGGTATATTTGCCAGCATAGCCAGAGCACTTTCAATTATAAATCTCTGGTTGTGTGGCAACCATTGTGCACCAAATGTTCAGCTGTATTTCATATCCGGATGAGGATCTTTTTCAAACATCAGGTAACATGAGGATGATGCCCAAATACTATAGAGCAGTCTCATAGCAAAGAGAGAATAAAGTATTTCTATAAATTCAGCAGTTTTGGCATAATGCTAATGTAGGAAACTCTCTGCTTGTGAACATTTCCAGGCCAAATACAAACATTTCATTTAGAAAAATACTAGGTTTTTTCCTCCCTTTCACAAGCTGCTGAAACTCCTGACTTATGTTGAGAATATATACCCATACTGACATATTCCAAGAGTATGCTAGGCAGAACCTGTCTGAGGCATGGAATCAAAGCATCTTGCTCATGAGATCTCAGTCACTGCAATGCCTGACTTGTGCACAACTTTGTTAGTTGGCCTCTGCTTTCTGAATTCTTGTCTGAACTTTCCAACTGAAGTTCTCCAGAAAGTTAATGCTTTATTCTTTCTTGTAACACACCATGGGGAATTTGATATCTTGTACTGGGACAAATTCTCCACCTTCAAAATTACCTCATGCTTCTGACAACTTCATAGTCTGGTTAGACTGAACTATGAAAGATAACACTTGGTGAAAATTAGGTATCTGTTAGTCATGAGTTAAAAAGCGGACCTGTCAAGCTAAGAGGTCTTTCATAACATATTTTTTTTTTTCTCAGATGTACTGGATGCTATGAAAAAGAAAAGAGTGGAAAGGTTGAGAATTGTTGGCCTAGTAAAAGTGAAGGAGGAGAATGTTGAGTATGGTGAAATTCCACAAATTTAAGAGACTGAGTGGTGCTGTGTGGCAGCTGATGTTAATTTGTGTGAGTGGCTATGTTGAGAGGATTTAATTTATGTTGATATAGCTTTATCTGATGTTGCCATATAAGAATAATTAGACTATATTATACTGCCATGGGTAATCTGAATTTTCTAGGTTGTGTGGTTGCTATGAATGTTTAACTCTGCAACATTAGTGAATTACTGATGTGTGTGTATGCGTATAAAGAAAAAATATTACACTTTCCTTGTTGTATTGAAATATACTTTAGTGGAAAAAACCCCAAACATTAAAGGACAATGATGAAGACAAAATCAAAGATGAGTTAGCAATATACAGTAATCAAATCAATTGACTGTATTTACATTTTTTTATTCTGAATGCTTCCTTTTACATTTTTGTATAGGCTTTGGACACACACTTAAAACACAAAGAATAATGGTAGTACTGTCTATGGTACTGATATTGGGCAATTTTCTTTTACTCCTGCCATTTTTCAAGAACACAAATAAAGTGACGAAGCTTTCCTTGGTATTCATAGTCAAACAAGGGCTCATTCTTTGAAAATCAGTAAACTTGACCTGTGGACACCTGTTCCAGAGAGAAGGAAAGATATTACTTCTGAACAGTACTGTTCAGTAGAATCAATATCAATAAAGTGTGCATGTTATAATTTTGGCACATACTGTGGGCTTGTAAAAGTTTAGCATGATTACACCGAGAGAGTGAAAGGAACCTACTGTAAGGATAGTTATGGAGTGAGGCAACAAGCTTAGGGGAAGTAACACAGCCCTAATCTCAAACATTTCTTTGACATCGTTCTACCAGCTGAGCAAAAGACAGTTACATCCAGCTCTGCTAATTTGCTTACCCCTTCTTCCTTCCTTCAGCCTAATGCTAGATGTCTTTTAGGCTACTAGCTTGAAACCTAAGGCATGCAGATGGAGTGCCCAAGATACTGCTTATGCCAAGGAAGGTCTTGAATAACGTCATTTGAAATATTTGAGCTTTGTTAGAATGCAATGCATGAAATTCAGATATTATTTCATATCATCCTTAATGAAAAATATTGCAGCTGACTGCCCAGTGATATTTATAACCTTTGTTTTAGGTTAGTTTTACTGTTCAGTTTCCCCTTCTTTGTTTCTTTCCACTTTTTTGATGCCTAATTGATTGTGCTAGGGACAATCCGAAGCTTGAATCTGAAGCTTTGAGTTTTAAGCTCATTTCTTATAGACTTTTATGCTGTTGACAGCTTAGAGAAGCCTTTAAAAAGTATCCATGACAGAGTGAAGTTTGTAATCCACCACAACATGTACTACTCTTTGTAACTGCATGTTGCCTTTATACAGACTAGAGAACTGTCACACTGTTAAGTGCAATAAATCAGCAACTATTGAACAAAGCTGTCAAGTTCATGGCAGGAACTGTGAATTATTCAAGTCTTTCCAATTGTAGCTTTAAATGAGAATATCCGGAAAACCCAGAGATCAATCATCATGCTGAAAAGGTGCCTTGGTCTGCCAAAGGAAATTAGGTGACAGGAAGTCTCATGGCTCTGTCAAAATGACATTGTTACAGGTAATATCAGAAGAGAGAACACATGATCATGAAAAAAAACCACACCGTACATGCAGAGTGTTTTGTTTGCTTGCCTTATTCATGGAACCTATCATTTTATCACCTTGTCTTTCTATACTCAACATAGAAAATTACATTGAAATAACACTTAGTCTTTAGATACTGACTGCAATAATTTTTTGCTCAATATCAAATGAATATCAAAAAGGGCTATCATTCTGGTGGTTGTTATCTGGGTCATTTCATAGCTTAAAAACATTCCTCACCAGTTCCATTTCTTACTGTGTTCACTGCATTGTTTTCAACTACAGGGAAAATAGTGCAAAACAGCCTGTTGATTTTTCTTTCCTTCAAGAAAAACATCTTTTAATTGGAAGGTTTTTGCACTTCTACAAAGAAGATAGGGCAAACAAGAGAGGGAAAATAGGAATAACCAATTCACTGTATTCTTACACTTTCTCAAGGAATTCATTGAACAGGCTTCATATTCAGAAATTCTTAGGAAAACTTCAACAACTGATGAAGGAAGGCAAGTAAATCTCTTGTTTTTTTCTAGTAGTCTGTTTTGTCTCAGGCCTTAAAATACATCTCAAGGGACAGGATAAGATGGGTTATTTTTAGAGTATGATCAGCTGTCACTGAGTCTTAAATTTCTTATAGAGGTTTCAAAAGTCACTCAGAAATTAACCCATATCAACACCTGGCAAATATTTTGATCACTTAGCAATTCCAGACTGGCACAGAAGTATTCAAGCTGACTTCTCCTCTGTCTTCTAGAGGAATGTTTGAATGACTGATAAGAATACACATAGTTCCAGTAGGTAAGGTGATATGATACATTTTGCAAAACAATTGTCAATTACGTTATAGTGTATTTTTATTTTTTATGAATGTCTCCCATGCAACACATTCACTTGGGTATGACTGTTTGATTAAAAATAATACTGGTATCAGAAATAACATTTTTATATTGATTACTTCTTTCTTGGCTAGGTTAAGATATGAAGTTACAGAAAAGAGGAGCAACAGTATGGTAACTTGAAGTTATACATGTGTGTATGCCAACCTGCCTATCTTAATGTTCAGGTAAACTTGAATAATTTTGTAATTAGATTGCTAAGAAAAGTTCCTCATCCTGAGATATTTGTGCTTTTGAAATTGGAATATCTGAAGTTCTGTGATATATGAATGAGAAAATGCCATGCAGTTTGTATGTCATGGTGCCTTGTTTCCATCAAACAATGAAAAGGCAGTGGGGAAGGGCAGCTGGCTACAAAGGAGAACATACCATTATTTGGGGAAGAGATAATCTACTCAGTACATAACATATATTAACATATATCAAAGAACCATATTACTGAAAGCACATGGTACAAACAGAGACACCTCAGGAGTGCAAAATGGTCTGGAAAGCAATTATAGGACATACTACAAACTCTGAGAAAGGACAACAACCTCAGCAGGTGACATAGCCAGAGGGAAGTCCAGGATTGTTGTGAATGATGTTTGTGAAGTCTGCCAAAATGCCAGATGTCTTTTCTGAATCTGTATCTTCCAGATCTTGGCATCCACATGACTATGTTATCAACCATAAAGACAATAGAATAGAATGGGTTACTGATTGTTTATACAGTTCTGCCCTATGTTCAGTACATATAGTATGTTGTTTCCTTAAGGCTTTCTGTCTGATAAAATAAACATTTTGAATACAGGGGGCCTAGAGTACAGAAGGGGAGGGTCTTTACCAGGAAGTATAGTGATAGGACAAGGGGTAATGTTTTAATACTGGAAGAAGGCAAATTTATTTGAGACATTTTTGCATGTAGTGATGGATAAATTTGGTAAGAAATGAATCCCCTTGCATTCTAGCCACTCCTTAGAGATTAGAGGGGCTAGGGGCAGCTGGATTTATCTCTTAACAGATATGCTGACTGTTGCCTTGAGTATAGATCCGACACCAGATGCATAAACAGTCCGTCTGCTGTAGGTCTGGTCACATTCAAAAAAAGTGGTCGAGATCACAAATAGCATGGTTTATTTCATATGCAACAGAATATATACAGATTCTTTAAGACTACTGGTGATAAATGTACTGAGCTGCAGACTAGGTATATAGCTTTAAAATATGATTGCAATCACAAGCTTGATTTCCCAGGGAAGCACCTGGAGTAACCAATGTAGCAAATCTTACCAAATGGCATCCCTTCTGGGGAGGGTGAGCAGGACAAACCAGTTGATCTGTCCCTGCGATTTGTTGTTGAATTCTCTTCCCCAGATTAGGTCCAAAATAGGGCTAACATTTATACCTATTCATTACTACTGTGTAAAGTGCAGGGGTGGGACTGTGGTCAGGCTGTTTTGTCCTGGTGGTCAAGCTGTTCAAACTGTTTTTTCCTGGTGGTAAGCCTTGAGCCATTGCACAGAACATCTAAGAGTTCCTCTGTAACTTTTGTGAGAAGCAGACAACTGCTGGAATGAGCAGAGGAATGTGATAGGCAGCCTTCATTCCATTCCACATTTCCTCCTCAGTGCCATGAGAACACAGACCACTGCATCTTCATCCAGCTCCTGTATCTGTTCTAGTCACCAGGTGCTTATCAGCAGCGTTGAGCTTTACAGTTTTCAACTGTTTTGTGTATCCTGCTTCCAACAGATAAAAGGAATAAATTCTTTACTGTGAGGGTGGCATTGAAACACGTTGCATAGANACATTTTGCAAAACAATTGTCAATTACGTTATAGTGTATTTTTATTTTTTATGAATGTCTCCCATGCAACACATTCACTTGGGTATGACTGTTTGATTAAAAATAATACTGGTATCAGAAATAACATTTTTATATTGATTACTTCTTTCTTGGCTAGGTTAAGATATGAAGTTACAGAAAAGAGGAGCAACAGTATGGTAACTTGAAGTTATACATGTGTGTATGCCAACCTGCCTATCTTAATGTTCAGGTAAACTTGAATAATTTTGTAATTAGATTGCTAAGAAAAGTTCCTCATCCTGAGATATTTGTGCTTTTGAAATTGGAATATCTGAAGTTCTGTGATATATGAATGAGAAAATGCCATGCAGTTTGTATGTCATGGTGCCTTGTTTCCATCAAACAATGAAAAGGCAGTGGGGAAGGGCAGCTGGCTACAAAGGAGAACATACCATTATTTGGGGAAGAGATAATCTACTCAGTACATAACATATATTAACATATATCAAAGAACCATATTACTGAAAGCACATGGTACAAACAGAGACACCTCAGGAGTGCAAAATGGTCTGGAAAGCAATTATAGGACATACTACAAACTCTGAGAAAGGACAACAACCTCAGCAGGTGACATAGCCAGAGGGAAGTCCAGGATTGTTGTGAATGATGTTTGTGAAGTCTGCCAAAATGCCAGATGTCTTTTCTGAATCTGTATCTTCCAGATCTTGGCATCCACATGACTATGTTATCAACCATAAAGACAATAGAATAGAATGGGTTACTGATTGTTTATACAGTTCTGCCCTATGTTCAGTACATATAGTATGTTGTTTCCTTAAGGCTTTCTGTCTGATAAAATAAACATTTTGAATACAGGGGGCCTAGAGTACAGAAGGGGAGGGTCTTTACCAGGAAGTATAGTGATAGGACAAGGGGTAATGTTTTAATACTGGAAGAAGGCAAATTTATTTGAGACATTTTTGCATGTAGTGATGGATAAATTTGGTAAGAAATGAATCCCCTTGCATTCTAGCCACTCCTTAGAGATTAGAGGGGCTAGGGGCAGCTGGATTTATCTCTTAACAGATATGCTGACTGTTGCCTTGAGTATAGATCCGACACCAGATGCATAAACAGTCCGTCTGCTGTAGGTCTGGTCACATTCAAAAAAAGTGGTCGAGTGCACAAATAGCATGGTTTATTTCATATGCAACAGAATATATACAGATTCTTTAAGACTACTGGTGATAAATGTACTGAGCTGCAGACTAGGTATATAGCTTTAAAATATGATTGCAATCACAAGCTTGATTTCCCAGGGAAGCACCTGGAGTAACCAATGTAGCAAATCTTACCAAATGGCATCCCTTCTGGGGAGGGTGAGCAGGACAAACCAGTTGATCTGTCCCTGCGATTTGTTGTTGAATTCTCTTCCCCAGATTAGGTCCAAAATAGGGCTAACATTTATACCTATTCATTACTACTGTGTAAAGTGCAGGGGTGGGACTGTGGTCAGGCTGTTTTGTCCTGGTGGTCAAGCTGTTCAAACTGTTTTTTCCTGGTGGTAAGCCTTGAGCCATTGCACAGAACATCTAAGAGTTCCTCTGTAACTTTTGTGAGAAGCAGACAACTGCTGGAATGAGCAGAGGAATGTGATAGGCAGCCTTCATTCCATTCCACATTTCCTCCTCAGTGCCATGAGAACACAGACCACTGCATCTTCATCCAGCTCCTGTATCTGTTCTAGTCACCAGGTGCTTATCAGCAGCGTTGAGCTTTACAGTTTTCAACTGTTTTGTGTATCCTGCTTCCAACAGATAAAAGGAATAAATTCTTTACTGTGAGGGTGGCATTGAAACACGTTGCATAGAGAAGTTGTGGATGTCCCCCCCCAGAAGTGCTCAGGATTAGGTTGGATAGGGCTTTAAGTAATCTGAATTACAGGAAGGTGTCCCTGCCCATGGCAGGGTGGTTGGAACTAGAAGATCTGTTAAGATCCCTTCCAACCCAAACCATTCAATGATTCTATGGTTGAAAAGTAAGTGATAAGTTCAAGGGAGGAAATAATTACCTTCCAGTTACTGTTGAACTTCAATAAATTAGACTTCTGGAAGGTTAATTACTAATCTAGGGCTTTTATTTTTTAATGGCTTTAATTTTGTGAACATTCAGACTTGTAGACCACATCAAAGTTAATACACTTGTATTTGTCTTCTGGTTGCATTTGTGATCCTTGAAGGCAAGGAAAATAGATGTCTAAAATCAAGAGTTTAGTAGCATAGTTAAAAGGAAGGACAGTGAAAGTCAGTTCAGAAAAAGCAACTATACGTAATCACTGTTAATACTGAATATGTTTTCCTNCTGCCCTATGTTCAGTACATATAGTATGTTGTTTCCTTAAGGCTTTCTGTCTGATAAAATAAACATTTTGAATACAGGGGGCCTAGAGTACAGAAGGGGAGGGTCTTTACCAGGAAGTATAGTGATAGGACAAGGGGTAATGTTTTAATACTGGAAGAAGGCAAATTTATTTGAGACATTTTTGCATGTAGTGATGGATAAATTTGGTAAGAAATGAATCCCCTTGCATTCTAGCCACTCCTTAGAGATTAGAGGGGC
The DNA here is from genome assembly GCA_013401335.1 of Brachypteracias leptosomus. Lineage (NCBI taxonomy): Eukaryota > Metazoa > Chordata > Aves > Coraciiformes > Brachypteraciidae > Brachypteracias > Brachypteracias leptosomus. The sequence goes on along the minus strand of VYZX01002783.1, from coordinate 23,760 downwards.
TAGGGGCAGCTGGATTTATCTCTTAACAGATATGCTGACTGTTGCCTTGAGTATAGATCCGACACCAGATGCATAAACAGTCCGTCTGCTGTAGGTCTGGTCACATTCAAAAAAAGTGGTCGAGTGCACAAATAGCATGGTTTATTTCATATGCAACAGAATATATACAGATTCTTTAAGACTACTGGTGATAAATGTACTGAGCTGCAGACTAGGTATATAGCTTTAAAATATGATTGCAATCACAAGCTTGATTTCCCAGGGAAGCACCTGGAGTAACCAATGTAGCAAATCTTACCAAATGGCATCCCTTCTGGGGAGGGTGAGCAGGACAAACCAGTTGATCTGTCCCTGCGATTTGTTGTTGAATTCTCTTCCCCAGATTAGGTCCAAAATAGGGCTAACATTTATACCTATTCATTACTACTGTGTAAAGTGCAGGGGTGGGACTGTGGTCAGGCTGTTTTGTCCTGGTGGTCAAGCTGTTCAAACTGTTTTTTCCTGGTGGTAAGCCTTGAGCCATTGCACAGAACATCTAAGAGTTCCTCTGTAACTTTTGTGAGAAGCAGACAACTGCTGGAATGAGCAGAGGAATGTGATAGGCAGCCTTCATTCCATTCCACATTTCCTCCTCAGTGCCATGAGAACACAGACCACTGCATCTTCATCCAGCTCCTGTATCTGTTCTAGTCACCAGGTGCTTATCAGCAGCGTTGAGCTTTACAGTTTTCAACTGTTTTGTGTATCCTGCTTCCAACAGATAAAAGGAATAAATTCTTTACTGTGAGGGTGGCATTGAAACACGTTGCATAGAGAAGTTGTGGATGTCCCCCCCCAGAAGTGCTCAGGATTAGGTTGGATAGGGCTTTAAGTAATCTGAATTACAGGAAGGTGTCCCTGCCCATGGCAGGGTGGTTGGAACTAGAAGATCTGTTAAGATCCCTTCCAACCCAAACCATTCAATGATTCTATGGTTGAAAAGTAAGTGATAAGTTCAAGGGAGGAAATAATTACCTTCCAGTTACTGTTGAACTTCAATAAATTAGACTTCTGGAAGGTTAATTACTAATCTAGGGCTTTTATTTTTTAATGGCTTTAATTTTGTGAACATTCAGACTTGTAGACCACATCAAAGTTAATACACTTGTATTTGTCTTCTGGTTGCATTTGTGATCCTTGAAGGCAAGGAAAATAGATGTCTAAAATCAAGAGTTTAGTAGCATAGTTAAAAGGAAGGACAGTGAAAGTCAGTTCAGAAAAAGCAACTATACGTAATCACTGTTAATACTGAATATGTTTTCCTTGCAGAAAATCCACCAACTTGCAGCACAGAATAAGGAAGAGGGAGGAAAATACAATACTGAAAAGTCTGGAATGAATGAACGACTTAGCAAAGAATATGAACAGCTTTATGAGTATGAGCTTCTTGAAAGTCACATGGGCAAAACAAACTTCACCAATTGTCTAACACTCTATTTAGTGTCATTTTTCTTCCTTCAGGAATTTACATGCATGCTGGGTGAATTGTGGTATTAATCATACATCACATGACCCAGAGTGATCCATGAAGCATTTTAGCTTCCTGTCTAATAATGGTCATTATCAGAGATGTACATGTGAGTGTAATCATGAAAATACACCAAAAAGTGTTGAAAACAAGAAAGATAAGATGGCAAGGGGAAGCAATTCATTCTCAGAAAGGAAAATCTTGAAAGGAACAAGTAGGTACAGGCAAAGCTTTGAGTACCGGGAACAAAACTTCTCCTAGTGTATCTGAAAGAAATACCATGTTTGCATATTGTTTGTAGTAGGAATTAGAGCTAAAGCAACACTCAAGAGCACTAAAGGACATTATATGTAACCAGTGTGAAGTTTGCTACATCTGTTCCTGTAACATCCTAGGCAATATTTGTGGTAGGAGTTAGTTTTGCAGAAGTAAGGCCAGTGTAGGAGTGGCAAGCCACAGGAGCAGTCTAAAAAGCCTATAGAGGTCTCATGTGAATACACCTATCTTCATTAAACAGCAAGACTTACATAGGCCATCTAGATGACCGTGAGTAGTAGATAAATGATGTTCTAAACATAGGTGACTGAGAAGAGACTCAGCGAAAGCAGCTCTTTCAGAGTTAGTTACTTATAGATTGCATACACACAGTGTAACTCCTAGCTGCAACTATAGCTGGAAAATAGGAAAGAAATAGCTGGTAGGGCAAAGAAGATTAATGATGCTAAGAAATCAGACAGTATGAGTTAGGATTTTTCAGATTTGTCCTTCCCTTTCTCTGTATTACAAAGGGAACAACAAAAGTGCATCTCTGAGTCAGATTTTTATCAAGTATGCTGGCACTTTTCTTCTTGGACTTGATAGTGTTGGTGTCCCCTTTGAATAATTTATTTCTAAGACAGTTGTTTAAACAGTATTTTGATTTTTTTCATCTCTTGTACCTATGCACTTTTGTTTATTGTTCTGTGTGTGAACATGCATCCAGTCCCGATTACAGTACAAGCTTTGACAGATGTCTTTATTACCCAGTGGGAGAGGACCTTTCCCGTAGGCATTGCTTTCTGTATGACTTTATCTGACAGAATTGGTGTGTATTGTTAAATTCCTTTTGAAATGTTCTCTTGTGGGATTTTATGCTGTCAGGCATCAAGAATTGCATAGGTCTTTTATTTAAAAATCAATAAAATGAAAGTTAAAACAAAGAGAAACTACTGATACAAATACATTGTTTAATGAAATGAAATGTAAAGTTCATTTACCTTGCTACATACAGAAGTATTGTATGTAAGGAAGGGCTCTGAGGTTTTTGTTTAAAACAAAGTAAAGTTTTAACATCCAAGTGTCAGGTCTTTTGTGCAAGACTTGTGGCAATTGTTATTAATAGCAAACACTGAAGGAAAGATTGTCTTTGTAAAGGAATAGATTTTTTTTGTGAAGCTTCTCAGATTCCTCTTCATATGGTTGAAAGCAATTCAGTTCCTCAAAGACCTTTGCATTTTGCTTTGGTAGATATTGTTTTATCCATATCATCAAAAGAATACCTTCAATTTTGTCTCTTGCTCAAAATCAGAGGATGTGTGACATGTTTGAATGGAAACTATTTTAAAACAGGTGCAATAAAGGGAGACAAAAAAAAATCTACTGAAAAAACTGTCAAAAAAAAAAGTCCTCGGTTATCAGAAGAACTCTGTAGAAGTATATATATAATAATGTGTTCTTGAAACATTTCTCAATAAATTGAAACAGAACTTAGTGGACAGTTTATAATATATCCATGTACCTTAATAAATGGAAAGCAAAGTTCCAAATTTAGTGATACTGCACTATAGTACTAGACTGTGGAAGAATAATAACTGGTTTGTTCATTTTGAGTTTTCAGACAAATGGAAGCTGGTAAGATGGCTTCCTTTTACTGAAAGAAGATCTATGAGACTGTATATGGTGGCAACCATTTTCTAAGTTCAAATCTGAGGATTCTGTTGGAGATGATTATACAAAACTATATGACTGTCTGTAACAGCTGATCCTTCTTTCTGCAGGTGACCTAGACAGAGTGAACATGGAGGTGTTTCACTTGCTTAGATGTCTCAATGAATTCACTCTGTAGTGATGATTTCCACAGCAAATGGACATCAAATTTGAAAAGATATTCTATGACATCTGAATCCATTTGATATTTCTTCCTCTGTGAGGATAATGTTTTAGTACGTTAACATTACCATTCATATAACAATCCTTGAATGTGAAGTGCACGCTCATAACAGTCAAGATAATAGCTGTGTGCAGTCATTTCCCTGCTGTGCTGTTGTTTAACACAGCACAACGATTGCCAAGTGAAAACACACTAGGACCTTACCTTTTCAGTCCTTCAGCATGTTTTGATATGATTAAATACTGCTGTTGATGTATTTGTTTTTACTTCAAGCCCTGCATGCTTTATAGGACAAAGGCACGCTGAGGAAGAATGAATTCTAAAACAAGCTGTTCTGTCTCTGAACTTCAAGATTGTCTCAAAAGAAGAGAACAAAACAGAAAACAACCCCAAAACCTCTTATTGTCCATTGACGTAGTTACCTAACACTTATAGTTGGTATCTTTGTTTTTGAAAGCCGATGTAAACCAGGGTTCTGCTGTACATAGCTCAATGCAGTGTCCTGGTCAGATTACAGTTCTGCTAAATAAATTCTCCTTTGTGTGTTCCTCTCTGTTTCATAGTGGTTAAGAGAATGGTTCACTTTTAGTGACTATAATACTGGCATGAAGAGAGATAAGAATTAGAAGAAGGGAAATTCTGGTGTGTTAAGACAAACTAGGTGCAAAAGGAAAGGAAACACAGTGTGCAGCATCAATAAAAGACCAAGGATTTGATGTAGGAGAAGGCTTTAAGAGTGGTACTTACCTTAAACCTTTCACCATTTTAAATCTTGTCTATATGGGTCTCTGTTTATTTGGTGCCAGTTTTTTCCTTTGATTTGGACTACAGGGTGATTACATAGATAGATGATGGAGAAGCTAGGCCTTCCCAGGCCTTAGTTTAGAAGGATAGATTTCCCTGTTGATGTTTAATAGATACTAACCTAAGTCCTTGTTTTTGTTTTATGTCACAAGTAGTAGGAAGAAATTCAGAAGCTGGCTATGAAAATAACGAGTGATGAACATGTGCTCCTATCCTGATCAAGCAGTAAAGGACATGTTGCTGGAAATCTGTTCATTTGGTGCTCTCTTTAAGCACCTGCACACCTTTCTTTATGGTTAAAGTATGAATAGATTATGTGAATATGACCTTTTTAATGATACAGTGAATATGTGGAAACAAAGCTTGTAGTAGCTTCTATAGCTTTTAGTAGAATATTTTTCTTTTAATATTCCTATTGATTACAGGTTTTATCATCTAACTCTATTAGATATCTTTACATAATGTTAACAAACCTAGCCCAACTTCTTAATCACACTATTTTGAATAAAAAGATAAATTGCTTTTTTTCTGATAGGTGAGACTCTGAATGTAGATGTGCATGTGCTTTGACTAAAGCTTTCTTCACATTTCAAATGGCTTTGTTATTACACATGTCTCCGTTTAAGGCTCAGGACAACCCCCCACGGAGCAGAATTTGTTTCACCCCTCTTCCCCCTCCCCTCTTCCCTCCCAGGGGAGGAAGAAAGGCCTCACACAAAGTTGGAAAATTAAGATCACAACTTTTAATAGGGAGTAACAAAAGGGATATCAAAGGAAGGGAAATATACAGAGGTAACAAGGGAAGGTATATATACAAATATATACAACACCAATCCTCGGATGCCACTGGATTCCTCCCGAGCCACGTGGAGTTGTAGCAGCCACAGAGCCGTCCGGAGCCAGCAGCAATGCCAGCGAGGAAGGGGGTGAGCAGAACTTCCTGTGTCCTTTGATAGAGTGTGGCAGGAACGGCAGTGGAATAGCTGCTCCGCCTGTCCCTCCCCTTCCCCCAACCTTAAACCACAACAACACATTATACATATATCTCTGTATATACATAGACTTTTTTTTCCCAAAAGAATGGTATTAGTATAATTATTTATCAAATAGAGTCCACGATTTTCAATGATGGAATATCTCCTCTTCAGTGATTAATATCAGGAGAGCTATTTTGTGAAAAATGACTGAGGTATAGTTTTTAGACAAGATATGAAAAAGCCGTATAAAGCAATTATTTTTCCACACACATGATAGGGAAAGGAAAGTGAGTTATCTGTGGATTAATAGCTTTGGTATTGTGAAGCAAGAGTGACTTTTTTTTCCTTCATGACTCTGTTATGGACGGTCTATGTATTCTCTGACAAAAAGTTCTGGTGATCTCCAAAGGAAATAACTACATGGCACAGATACAAAGGTAGAATAATACTAATTTTGATTTCTTTTCCCAAAGATGGATTAGAAGAGATACTGAAATGAATCCTTGCTTGGAAAAACCAAACTAAAATAGTTACTGAATCGGATTAGAGCTTTTTCAGTCTACTGCAGGAAAGTTCAATGTAACCTACTCAACAAACTATACTTGTATCTAAACCACAACAAACTGCCAGCAGAAATGCGGAGACCAGAATTAACTCAAATATGTAACTCTTCCTTTTCAACTTGCTTTATAGCCATGACACGTAATGTCAGAAGTTTAAGGAGAAAATGCATTGCTCTTGACACCTCAAAGCTGATTCTAAATATTTTAGGGGGTTGAAGTGGATGATTCATTCAAGAATATCTGCAAGTAAGTTATAGAGTGGTTTGTTGTTTTTTTTTTGTTACTGGAATTGCGTAAAGAAGAACTAGGTAGCATTTCAGCTGCTCATGGTTTTTACGGGTATACATAATAGCTTTCAGTGTACAGATGCAGTAACATTTTGTAAATGTCCTTTGGCCTATTTCAGTCTTTGGTGAGTGTGTGCTCTTTTATGTATGTGATAGTGGCTCATGCTGTATAACAGCCTGTGGTGTGGTAAAGGTTATTCATAGGCTAGGAAAGATGAGTTTCAACTCATCTTCATGAGTTTCTTTCCCAAGACTGCAGGATTATAATCAGATCTGTGAGAGACAAAATTATTATGGTATATTTATTTAGGGTTCTGTGTGCAGTGTATTTTAAGTTCAAACCTTGGAATATATGAAAATTTTGCTTTATAAGACCTAAACTGGAAAAATAAAAATAATAGTATTTCTTATTATGTACATTGACACTTTTTTAAAAAAACCTTCAGTCTTTTAATATCTACCTTCATTATTTTATAATCAATGATACTTCCTGTATTTCAGATTACTTCTTTAAAAAAACCCAACAATCATTATATAACTTGCTTTAAATGAAAGATTATCTTAATATCAAAAGCTTCAAAAAATTGGATGAAAGACCCCAGGTGGTCATTGACCTCTGAACATTTATTGTGCCAATTAACCTTTCAAAATGGCAACCATTCTATCACAGGACCAGCTCAGGATATTCTGTTTGAAGCAGGGCTCTGTAATACATTAAAAGCACAAAGCTTTGAAGTTTGATCCAGCATAGTTTAAAAAATCTTTGCTACTTACAGACTGAACACACTGCCTCCAAATGCTGTAATCAGCATTAGATGAAAAGGAGCAAGGAGAAGAACTTACCTCCTCTGCCAGTCCTAGGAGGGAAAGGATTGATGTTTGTGTTTGAAGGAAAAAAAGGTATCGTTGCCTACCAACAGATGCTATCAAGAGACTTGCTAATGATGAGCTGCATGAAAAACTTCCCTGCAAACCAAAATAAGGTGTTTTGATTCCCAAATAGAGATTTTTTAATGATGACTAGTTTATGTGGTTCCAGCTTAATATACTGACTATTGCAAATAGCCAGTTCAGGCTATACTGTAGGCTGACAAATCTGCTGCTGATGTATGTTGCGTAGACCGTAAAAATAATCAATCCTGGTTGATGACTTCTATATGGCACCTTTGTTCCTAAATCCATTTGTGTATTAACATGTTTTAGATTAAAAAGAGCATGAGAAATATCATTTAAATGTTTATTACTACAATACAGTATGCAGTGACAAGGTCTTGGGGTAATAGCAAAGTTGATCCAGGAATAATGTGGCTACTGAATTCCCCTGGAGTGTATTGCTTCAATGCTGAGAAACCACCTGTGTTTTATTTCTTTATAGCTGCAGCAAGGGGAATTATTTACCCCTACATCCTGGACTTCTAGAAAATCATAACTAATATGAATTTGTAGGAAAAGGAAAATGAGCTAGTGAATAGCTATCACTTAGAGACATTTAAACTGGCAGAAAATGAGATTCTGAAATTGAGCAGAATTATCTGAGACACTCGAACACTTGAAAGTACACTTTCTATGGTCTGCCTTCAGATTCCTTCATCAGCTTTGCTCAAGTGCTTACTGTGGATGTTTTTCTTTTTTTTTTTTTAAAAAAAAAAGTCCTGATAGTTAGTATGGCAACTCTATGTTCTGCCTAGCGGGTATTAATAAGTGGCAGATTGTGTACCAAAGTTAGTGTTTCTCAGCAGGAACCACCCTCAGATCAAGAAGTTCAGAGAAAGTGTTAATAAGGTTTGATGGCCTTTTGCATGAGCACTTCACTCTATTATTCATCTAATTTATCTAAAATTGCTTTTCATCTCCTTGACATACAAAGACAAAGCTCTAATTTCCCTGACAGCCTGCTCTAAGATGTAGAAATGGCAATAGAGAAGAAAGAACAATCTGCTTTCACCTCCAGCAAATTAACTACAGTTCTAACAGAAGGAAATAACAGCACAAGCTGACTGTATTACAATAGTTTCTTTATGTGATGGCAACTTATATCTGCTGAGTGATAACTATAAAATAAAGTTTAATAAAGAGATCCTGATGTCCCAGAATTTTTCTCCTTGGGTTGCTCATCTGTACTTTGTCTGCTGGACAATAGTATTAAAGTTCTCAGGTGGTTGCTGGCATGTAGAGAATAAGTTGGGAAATAATGTTGCGATGATGTCTAGAAATTCTGGATGCACCATGTTGGTGCTTGGAAGAACTCTTCTCATACATAAGTAGCCAAATTTATTTTTCTGCAATAAAGACATTTCTGCCCACCTGCTTGATACCTGCAGAACCCAAAGCAAGTAGGCAGGTTCCCTAGGAAAAGAGAATTTTTGGATGAGCAATGCCAGCCTCCTTGCATCTTTGTAGCAAAAGCAACCTCTGACATCACTGGCAGAGTAGGGAATATAAGCTTGCTTGAATAAGAAGTCATCATATGCTGTGGTGTAATAGTGATGGAGTGTTTGAAGTACACAAACAAGTGCAGAGCTTTGCTTTTGACTTGGTTATACACAGCAGTGCTGCTGGTTGTCACAGAGATCATTTAAGAAAATCTCTAAATACTGTGTATTGACCTTTCACACTGTTTTTGTAGGTTTTCTAGGTAGGCTCATTCTTTCTGTGTGATAAATAAAGAGTTCTTGATGGGTTTTGTTTGGTTACTTTTCTTTCTGGAGGGTGTTTTTAAGGAAGTTTTGGGGCACACTGAAGTGCTTGACACAGTAATCCAACAGAATTGAGTTGTATGATATAAGAGAAAGGTTTCTTGCAGAGCAGATGGTATTTACAGGGTTATGAAGCCTGCTCAGATACAAGCCTTTCTATTAATAATTCTGTCCTCCATCAACCTTAAACAACAGCCACACCTTTCCAAATCCATCAGAAATAATGTAATCAAATTAGAACTTTGCTGGAAATCAGAGCGATCTATCATCCTCTCCTAAATAGTGTGTCTGATTGATATATAAATGCCTCCCCTTTTCCTCTTGGAGTTTGGCTTTAACAACAGTCATGTAGACTGTCATCCCTTCTGAGTTACAGACTACTGTGTATCCCAAACTGTGCATAATTTTGCCCAGAAAGCACCTTCCCGTGACGTATTTCAAGATGGAATGAGTTACATCTACTCAGTGAGTCAGCAGGATTTGGACGGGGGTGTATGCTAGGTATTGGCACCTGCTAATGGGAGAGCTTCAGAAAGCTTGCCTGCTCTTAGAGCTCATCTGTTTGAGGTAAGTGCTCTGTGGCTGATTACCAATGGAGAAGTTGTTTTGGATATTGTTTGTATGCTTATACAGTTGTTATACTATCTTATTTTTTTACATGCAGCCTTTGCAAAATCTTGCATTATTGACCCACAAACTGCTGGAGATCAAAATATTTATAGTGAACATAGCATAAAGCCTTCAGTTTTTGAGAATGTAAATAAAATGACAGTTTTTTTATTTTTTTCAATCAAATATGCCAAAACTTACCTGTTCTGGCTAACTTCTGTGTCTGAAAACTGTAGGATGTCAAAGCCAGACACATAAAAGCTTATTACAGTTAAAGCTGTAGTTCAGTTCACCTTGATTATAATTACCAACATACATGCTTCTTGATGGATCCTTCATTTTGTCAAGACATATTTGTACATTATCAATGAATGTTTCTCAGAGATACTGTTCATAGATACAGACATGTAGTGCACTGGCACTGGTAGAAGTGCTAAGGCCAACAGTTAAGTGCTGCCAGAAATGTATGGGGCCTGCAGTGTGTATAAATTCTAGCTGACTTGCTAAGTTCCTGGTTCCATTTCAAACCTGAGACAAGAAAAAGGAAAACAGTCCTTTAACCTAAAAATCCCCCACCCTATCTTTCCTTGTTTACCTTTCCTTGAGTTTTCTTATCTACTTGCTCTGATAAGGTTATGCACCAAGGATGTTGTCACAGGAACAGTTACTGGCTTATGTTGCAATAAAACATTGCCTACTCAAAATATTCAGACATACAGTGAATTATGAACCACCATGAGATCTTTGTCCTAGTGTATGCTGCAAAATGAATGTGCTATTTCATTTAGCTCTACATTGCAGGAATCTAAGTAGGAAGATCCTTTAATTTATCAAAGATTTAATATAATGAGTAACTGAGGAAAAATAGGCTATTGCTTGGGGATTTTGGTATAACGTCCAGAATGTAATTTTCGTGTATATGTTGCATTCTAGAATGCTAGAGATCTGATGGAAAACATGCACTTTGTTAAGTATTCCTGTTATTTTATTTTTTCCTCAAAAACATCTCTAACAGTAGATTATTTCTCAGAAAGCAGTAAAGCTGCCTTAATATATTCTTAGAAAGGTACAGTGTAGGTCTGCAGGTGACACTGAATTATTGCTAGTTTTTCTTTTCTGTGTATTCCTAGCATAGATCTGTCTGCCTGTTTTGTAGTTATGGGATTCCTTGAAGTTATTGCTGTCAGAGATCACACAGCTTGTTGTGATGGGTTTCAGTGAGCATGTTCTCAAGCTCCTGTCATGCTTCTAACAGAGCAGAGCAAGACTGTTAAAAGCACAGGATGTCAACCCCCTACCTCAGTAATCTTGTCACCAGAGACTGCGGGGCACAGATGCTCTGTCCTTGTTTTTTCTTCCTTTATTTGTGCTTCAGAAAGGACAGACAGGTTCGATTTTTCTTGGCTGGTGAACTACATAGATTAGGCCAATATTCTTTAAATTATACTCTGTGTATGCTTTTTCATGGCTGGATGATCCAGGGTATGAAGAGAACTGTTTGCTAACACTAATGCTGCTGTCAGATTCATCAGCTCAATATGGCAATGTTCTTGTTTAACTCCATGTTATAAAGAGCAGGTCTTGCACGGTCCATTGACTGTTCACCTCTCTCTCCTCATCTTTTAAAATTTGTTGCAGTTTACATTTGCATGAAGAGATTTGTAGATACTTGTCACAGTTACAATAACTTTCTTTGAAAAGTCTGTGGAAGCGTTGCACATGAAACAAAACTTGTGATGCACATCCCCTTTTCCTACCCAACAAGTTCTTTATATACAGTCAAGAGTTCTGATGTGACAAGTATGGCAACATTTCATTGTTCTGTTATGCTCATCAGCCGATGGTGTTTAAAAACCTTTGACAATGCTGAGTGAAAACTCCTGAGATCCTGGCTGCAGCTGACTCCAGACTGTGAGAAACTTTGAATTTTTCACTTTGATCTGGGAATAATATGGGCCCTGGGTGTAGGAAAACCTCTGAATATATTTTCTGGTAGAGCTGGCTAGCTGTATTTTAGCAAATCATCCTCAGGGAAATGGCACAATTGGAGGAGATGTCTTCCTCTTTTCCTGCTACACTCTGTACAAGAGCTGAAATTAGGTACTAGTTACAGAAAAGACACATCATTCACTGAAAAATCATATTTTTTTTTTCTAATAAACTACTTAAAAATAAGAAACTGATTACTATAGATCTAGCTTAGTAAAACATTTGCTGAAATCAGCTGAGCTGTGTTTTCTTAAATGTCCTAAATTGCTTTTACAGTGGGACTCAATTTTCCAGACTTCAGACATTGTAAGAATCCTCCGAGAATGACAGACTGATCTCTCTCTTTGACCTGTAGAAAATGTAGTACTTAACAGTGATTAAGTGATCCTGTCATTAAAATGAAGTGTGAATTTGCTGAGAGCATTTCATTGGAATGGTAGTGCTGAGGACAGCTTGGAGGAGACTCAGAAATAAAACTTGTAACAGCAGTTACTGCAATTATCCTAAAGTGAGGTTTAGGGGTGAAAAAGGTAAAGGAAGATGGCATCTTGTCAAATAAAGCCTTGAAATAAAAATGTTTCTTGGTAAAAGATTTCATGAAGAAAGAAATGAGTTCTTTTAAATAAAGAGGTGAAACTGTGGGTGGGACTAACACTGTTATGGAAGAGTGTCATTAAGAGAGCAGGCTACCTATTCATCCTAACTTTAGGTAGAATAGCCTGTCTGGGTCCCAGGTGAGAGCACAAATAGGGGTATATCTTGCCTGTCTTTGACTCAATCTCCTACTTTCAGCTCGTCCACTTTGCAGTGAGCTGCTTTACAGTTGAGACTTAATCTGATTTTCTTATGTTACCAAAAACCAGCATGTTACTAATGAACTCCTTTGGCTTGGGAAAATAAATAAGCACAAGAGACTTTACAGATCACATTTACAGATGTAATTAGTAGATTTTTTTTACTATCAGTGTCTTCAAATTTTAAATTTTGCAACTGTATAGTTCTTAATGTATAACACATTTTGCAAATAGATGTAAGGAAGAACAAACAAGGCTACATGAGTGCTCTGCTTCATATTTTGAGCAGAATAGCAATCTCTAAGCAACAGTTATGTATAGATAAGCCTATGAATAATCAATCTACTAAAGGTGAGAAGGAAAGATGCATTTAAAAAAAATTAAAGTACATAATGATAACTGTTGGACTCTGACATCTAGTGCTGGACAAACAAATTATTTGAACTGCAAACTAGGGCTCCTGAAGAGATGATTAAGGAATCTAAATGATTGCTTTGATGTTCAGGTGGTTTTGTAAGAATTAATGGAGCTACAAATGCACAACAGTCAGGCTTTGGCTGGCATAAGCACATTTGTCAAAGTCCAGGCTGCCTAAGCGTGGAGTCAGTATAGTGACCATCTTTGTATTTGTGAGGGTGTCATTTCTGATCACTTATTTTCAATGTGCAGAGTCTGTTTTTAACACTAGCATTGTGATTGTGCTCCATTTTTTAGTGGAATATGGACCAAAAAGCAGATGCAAAAGGGAAGAGGTGACTGACGTTTCCAAAAGAACCGCCCCTGCCCTTTCTGCTGCAGCAGCAGTTCTGTCCTTTAATATCCTGCCAGTAACATCTCAATTACATTTCATAGAGATTGTAAGTGCTTTCAGATTCACTGAGCCTGTTACACAAATAGTTCTACTGTCTTCCATAAAATGATTTGTGTATCTGAGATAATCAGGGTCAGGTTCAAAATAACAAAATGACTCCATGTTTTTTTCAGTATTCTCCTAGCAGTGTGATCAATTATTTAAAATGTGTGATTAATTGTAATAAACTACGGACTGCATAAGCATGTAGAGGAAGAAAGTTATACATCTAAATAAACACAATATCAGAAAGATATCAAAGCCTCAATACCCTGTCCAGTATTTTTGAGGAACTTACATGAATATTTGCAACAGAATACTGAAGCTGAAATTAAAATAAAATTATACATCAAATGAAAGGAAAGATAGTTTTGTGGATTGTTTAGTGAATTAAATATTCACTGCAGAGTGAGCAGAAAAACCGACAGATGTTATGCATATGTACAGGCATATACTATACACAAGTCTTTGTATCAGAATCAAAATGGTGATTAGAAATACTCTGTAAAGCAGAGATAGAGGAAAGATGATGAAAACAGGAGAAATGGGGCAAAGCTGATGATGGACTGAGGTGGGAATAAAGCAGAACAAAAGAATACCTTATCTTCTTGCTTTTGATTTTTTCCTTCCTGTGACATTATACTTTCTGATCTTTTTCATTCTGTGTTGACATCCCATTCCATCTTGCTGTCACTGATCTTTCTCATAAAGCTCAGAGACTGTGTAGAAATGTTGGTTTCTTTAACAGGTGTTTGTCTGTTTCTCTGGCTTTCTGACTGTGGCAAAATACAGCAAGTTTGGGCTTATGTGCAAAGTACCAGGACACAGTACCTTTTGTGTGGTTGCCTACCAGCATTTTCCAATGTTTTGCCTATTTTTCAGCCCAGAGTATTTGCTTGTCCAGCCTACTTCCTGAATGCAACTGTGTTTACTGTTTTCTTTCGCAGTAGCCGTGACAAGTCTATCAGATTCTCTATTCACTCATGGGTATTCCTTAGCATGTAGATGCTAAAGGTTCACCTAGGTTTCTCTGCGTACACAGTATATATTTTCTTCCTTGGTGAGCTTCTTAGTTAAATTAGCAAAATTATAGCTAAGCTCAGACTTACAAGAAAGCTCAATACAGGTAGTGAAAGTAATCTACGTGAAGTAACGACCCACTCTATGGCTTCCAGAAAACATGCATAAAATTACTATTAGTTTCAAATAAAAATGCTAACATTTTCAAAATGATTTGTTTTGTTGTATTTTTTCCCCAATGAAATATGTTATAAATATAAACCCTTTGATTTTTATCTTAACATTTTTCAACAATCTCAAAATTGATTGAGCAAGAGGCTTTTGCCTCTTCCAGTGTGCCTTATGCATAAAAGTAATGTTTATGGACTTAATATGGTAATCTTGGAGAACTGTACTACCTCTTGTTATTTCATGTACATACTGTGTTAGAATTCCTCAGACTAAGCAGAAATGATACATCTTTTTTAAAAGAGTAGCAGTCAAATATGTAGAAACTGCTGTAATGGGTATACTAGAAAGAATGGAAATACCAAACTTGAACATTAAGCTTTTCAATGGGGATTTCCAGACTTCCGAGTCTGTGCTCGGTGCTTTTCTATGCTTTCACGGCATTAAAGTGTTGGTACAAAAATAATGACAGTGTAGCTTTCAGTATTCGTGGCATGCATATTGGCAAACAGTAGTTTATTTCATATGTCACAATAACAGTACTATTTTGCAACTTTCATGCAATGATATGTAAAATGAACACAGGACAAAAATTTCCAAAATTATTTTTTGGAAATAAAGAAATGTTTGATCTCCAGAGTAGCAAGCTTTTTATGTCTTTTAAGAGCTGATTACCTAATTAAACCATGCATCTTATGGAATTTGAGTTATGGCATTCCTGTTATGTAAAATATCTTAAGACCCGTTACCACTAAAATATTGACCATTAAAAAAATTATTTAAATACAGAATCTGTCATATAACTTCTCCCAAAGATTTTCAGTTGAGCAGGAAGGCAAATGAGATGTTTCAACCTCAAGTAAAAACCTAATTTCTGAGTCAAAGCTATTAAAGTGTGTCATGCAAAGGGAAATGGATAGTGTGACGGGTATGTTTGGTCAAATTTCCATCATTAACATCTTGTGATGAACTTAAAGCTCATTTAAATGGAATTTTGTTTTTCTTACTTTTCACTACATTCTAATCAGGGCCAGGTAAGAAGGCAGGAAAAGAACTGAGGGAATCAATTAAAAGTGAACAGAATCATAGAAAGTACTTAATGATCTCTGTGGGATTTGGAGCAGGTTACTGAAAAGCAAACTATGGAGAATCTATGTGTCTATTTTTTTTTGCTTTGTGAGACAGCTAGCCTTTCCAAAGGAATTTGTTTATACCTAATATCTGTATTCTTTTCCTGGAATTTATTAGTTAATGAAATAGAATAACTTCTGTTCATGGTCAATATTATCGAGTTATTGATGACAGATTTATTTGCTGAGCTTCTTTCTCAAATACATTTTTAATGGCTCTCTTAATTTTACTTGTTTATTGACCTGTTTTACATTTAAGTTACATTTCTTTTTAATTCACAAAGGATACAAACTGACATTTATCCACATCATGAAAATGTCTGAGTACATATATTTCTACAATTCAATTGCTTTTGAAAAAAAAAAAGAAAAAAAAAATCCAGGCCAGTTTATACATTTCTCACATTTCTTTTCTTGCATATTCAGTTTGCTCCTTTTCTTGCTTATAAGATCTGGAATTGTTTGTGTAAAGGAATGTTACGGGAAATGTGAAAAAAATGAAGGCTTCCTTTCAATACCCTTGTTGCTAATTGCACAGCATCTTATTAGCATAATCATATTTCAAACTTTAAAATGTTGTGAACATTTAGATGCATTTACCCTCACAAATGCATTGACTTTAGCTTTTAACGTTAAGTTTATTTCCTGTTGGAGTCTTTTTATTCCTCATACTATTCTGAGTAGATGACATAAAGTATAAATATTAACAGACACATTATTTGCTCTGTTATTGGACATTGACTTCAGTTATAAAGCAGGATAGGGAAGTAATGTTTTTGAATCCATTGCCACTTAAAGGTTTGACTTTGCAGTGCAGAGGCAAAGAGCATTGAAATGACCTTATTGTGATATAGGATCATTCACTAACTGGTTCTGATTATGGAGGAGTTGACAAAACTTTTTTTCTATCCATAAAATCAGATGTCTGGCATTTATTTCAACCTCTAATTATTTCTTTTCAGATGCATCAGGGTGACTGTGGAAATATTCTATTTTTATTCAAAAAACCCCAAGCAAAACCAAGACAAAGGAAGAAGTAAATGAGGACATTAGTTATACAGTGTTTAGAGAGCACATTATTCTTCTGGATTGTAGAATATTCTATCTCATTTTTCAGTTGGATTAATTTTCTTTATCCTAAAATAGAACATAAACTACAAGACAGTCATCTACAGGTTAAGTTTTAATTCGCTGAGAGATTCATCCCAGTTGAGCCAAGTCTTGACCCCTTGACAGTGTGGCTATTCTTTACTCTCCACTGGGCCCTGCTCGCAGAGATATGAATTTAGAGATATTATATGTTGTGCTGTGCTTAAGGAGGCTTCTGTCAGGTGAGAAATATGAAATGAAGCCTCAGTGATGGTTTTCTTCCAAGCATATTCTCCAATGCTCTGTTGAGCTTAATCTGATTTAACATCTTGTACTCAATTTCTCTTTACTAGTTCATGTATTATTTCTTCTACAATATTCTAGGGTTTGCCACCTTGTCTGTAACTCAGTCATGTTATCTTGCAAAGTCTTCATTTTCTTCTACTTAAATGCTTGGTATCTGATGCTTTCAGATTTGACCTCACTTTTTGCCTCTTCTTTCATTTGCAGAGGTATTTATAATAGTTCTGAAAAAAATTAATTTCTTCAAGTAGAAGAGCCAGTGCTAACTGTGTTACCATGGTAACTGAGTCCTCTTTCTTGGAAATTAATAAGACTCTTGGTCATTTGGCCCTGCAGGAACACTGATTTCTTTATCTGTCTTCAAATACCAGTGGCCTGATTCTCATCTTATATGCATGCTCAGTGACTTAACTTAACCTGCCTTCAGTTGATTTACCTCTGGGTTGCACTGCTGAGAGTAAAAGAAAGGAAAAATCTTCAAATATGCACACTGTGATATTATTTTAGTGGTGGTTGCTGGTGCAGGATTTGGTGATGGGGCTAAGTCACACACAAAGATCTTGCATTCATAAGAGAGACAGTTGTCTCATTTAGTTTAAAATATTTCACCTTGCAGCTCTTGAACAGGGTACTTCCTCTAAAGACTTGGGGTATTTTCCTTACTGCTATTTTTTTGCGAATGTTTTGTACCATGTGTTGGAGACACTGAGAGTAGGAGAAGAAAAATATTGTTTAGATTTTAATCTCAAATCTAATTAAGCGGAAGAGTGGTACTTTTCCAAAGTCTGTCCTCAATATATGAGAGGTTCTGAGAAAAAAAAAAGATCAGAATCCCTTTGAACTTTGAGAATATTTTGATCAGGATCTGAACTTCACAACAGGCAACTGCTGGATTTCTGTAATGGGAAAAGCTAGCCTTGAATACTCAAAGGTTCTCAAACTTTTGAAATTCAGCCCTTCATTTTTATAGAAACTAAAAATTCATAATTTGAATCCATTACTACTTAATGTAATACTAATACCTAGAAAAGGGCTCTGAATTAATCCCTGAAGACTAGAGAGAGATGACCAGTTGAAGTAGCTTTTTCCTTTGGCAGAGAGAAGATTCATTCCTCACTCAAATGTCAGGGTCATTTTCTATGCTGTGTAAACAAGTTTCACTTCCTGACTAAATTTCCTTTTTGAGAAAGATAAGGTATCTGAAGAATTATAATGGTCACATTTGTGTGTTACCAAAAAGTCTACTGTAAAAGAACTCTCTAACACTTGTTTGCAATGTTAGAAAGCAGGCATTTTTTATTATGGTACCAGAGGCATGGGGGACAGCTCTTCCACAGCAGTTTGTGGCTTATATTAACCTAATTTCTACATAGAATCATAGAATCGTCAGAGTTGGAAGGGACCTTAAAGATCATCTAGTTCCAACCCCCCTGCCATGGGCAGGAACACCTTCCACTAGATCAGGTTGCTCAGAGCCCCATCCAGTCTGGCCTTAAAAACTTCCAGGGATGGGGCTTCCACCACCTCTCTGGGCAACCTGTGCCAGTGTATCACCACCCTCATGGTGAAGAACTTCTTCCTAATGTCCAATCCAAATCCACCCACCTCTAGTTTTGACTCATTTCCCCTAGTCCTACCACTACCCAACATCCTAAAAAGTCCTTCCCCAGCTTTCTTGTAGGCCCCTTTAAGATACTGGAAGGCCACAATAAGGTCCCCTTGGAGCCTTCTCTTCTCCAGACTGAACAACCCCAACTCTCTCAGTCTGTCCTTGTAGGAGAGGTGGTCCAGTCCTCTGATCATCCTAGTGGTCCTCCTTTGGACACGTTCCAGCACGTCCATATCTTTCTTGTAATAGGGGCTCCAGAACAGGACACAGTACTCCAGGTGGGGTCTCATGAGAGTAGAATAGAGGAGGAGAATCACCTCCCTCAACCTGCTGGTCACACTTCTCTTGATGCAGCCCAGGATATAATTGGCTTTCTGGGCTGCAAGTGTACACTGACAACTCATGTTGAGCTTCTCATCCACCAATACCCAAGTCCTTTTCTTCAGGGCTGCTCTCAAGCCAGTCACTGCCCAGCCTATAGCGGTGCTTGGGATTGCCCCGACCCAGAC
>VYZX01002781.1:22665-37617 GCA_013401335.1 Brachypteracias leptosomus | reverse complement strand
AGATGGATACATTTAGGCAAGATTTGGAGAAAGAGTAAATACAGTTAGATACTAGATTAAAAAAAAACTATAAAAATGCTGTACAATCTCCATTGGAGGCATCCCAAAACAATTGAACAAAGCCCTGAACAACTTAATATAACTTTGGAGTTTTCAGTGTTTTGGGCAGAATGGCTCCAGAGGTCCCTTCCAGGCTAAATTATTCTGTGGTTGCATTAATCTTTTCTGCAGAACAGATATACTATTTGTCCATCCAGAGCTCCACATGCTTTCATGATTTTCCCTCCCCGGGCTATGCTATGTCTTCCCTGCTCACATCAAACTTGGAGAGAACTCAGAGAGGTCTGGACATGGAAGGAAACATGACAAGGTTCAGGTCCTCTCCTCACTACACACATTTTTTCAGTCATACATTTTCACCATATTATATCTATAATTGGATCGAAATAAATGAAGTATAGTGAATATTTTAAGCTACAGATAGCATCAACTCCATCTAAACAATAGCTATTGGGTATGACCTTTAAAGGTCATCTAGTCCAAACCTTCTGTAGTGATTAGGGACATCTATAACCAGATCAGGTTGCTCAGACCCCCATCCAACCTGATCTTGAATGTTTCCAGGGATGGGGCATTTACCACTTCTCTGGGCAACATGTTCCAGTGTTTCATCACCCTCACTGTAAAAAATTTCTCCCTTATATCTTATCTGAATCTACCCTCCTTTAGCTTAAAACTATTACCCCTTGTCCTGTCACAACAGGCCTTGCTGAAAAGACTGTCCTCATTTTTCTTACTTACAGGCCCCCTTTAAGTCCTGAAAGGCTACAGTAAGGTCTCTCTGGACCTTTCTCTTCTCCAGGCTGAATAACCCCAGATCTCTCAGCCTGTCCTCATAGAAGAGGTGTTTCAACCCTCTGATCATTTTTGTGGCCCTCCTCTGGAACCACTCCAACAGATTCATGTCTTTCTTGTGCTGAGGACTCCAGGTGAGGTCTCACCACAGCATGATATTAAACAGCACTGGTCACACCACAGAGCCCTGAAGGACATTGCTTTTCACCAGTCTCCATCTGGACATTGAGACATGGTCTACCTCCCACTGGATGTGACCATCTAACCGATTCCCTATCTACCAAACAGTCCACCCTTAAAATCCATATTTTTCTAATTTAGACAGAAGGATGTGGTGGGGGACTCGCAAAGGCTTTATAAAAGTCCAGATAAACATCCGTAGCTCTTCCCTTGTCCACTGATGTAGTCACTTTATTACAGAAGGCCATTAGGTTGATCAGGCAGGATTTGCCCTTGATGAAGCTGTGGTGAGTATCTCCAATCACCTCCCTGTCCTCCATGTACCTTAGCATAGCTTCCAGGAGGATCTGTTCCATGATCTTCCCAGGCACAGAGGTGAGACTGACAGGTCAGTAGTTCCCAGGGTCCTCCTTTCTACCCTTTTTAAAAAGGGATGCAATATTTTCCTTTTTCCAATCACCAGGGACTTCACCTGACTGACAGGAATTTTCAAAGATCATGGAGAGTGGCTTGGCAACTGTAGGGAATGCTTTCTTTGACTTTTCTGGTTGAAATACTTGTAGAAGCCCTTCTTGCTATTCTTAGCATCCCTTGCCAAGTTTAGCTCCAGGTGCACCTTGGCTGTCCTGACCCCAGGCCTACACAATGAGGCAGCGTCCCTACACTCTTCCCTGGATACCTGTCCCTGCTTCCACTATCTGTAAATTTTCTTCTTGCCCTGTAGTTTTAACAGTAGGTTTCAACTTGACAATTCTGGTCTCTTGCCTTCCTTGTCTAATTTCTTACACCTGGGAATTGAGAGCTTTTGCTCTCTATAGAAAGTGTCCTTAAAGATCTGCCAGCTCTGTCCTGCTCCTTTGTCCCTAAGAGCTATTTCCCAGGGAGTTCTATTGACTAACTCCTTGAAGAGCTGGAATTTTGCTTCCCTAAAATTCAGAGTGCTGACTCTACTTCTTGCCTGGCCCTTATCCCTCAGGACTGTGAATTCCACCAGTGTGTGATCACTGCAGCCCAGGCTGCCTCCAATCTTGATGTCATCAATTAGCCCACTTGTGTTAGTGATCATCAGGTCCAGTGTTAGACCCCCTCTGGTAGGTCTATTACCTGGCTTAACAAGTTATCCTCCATACATTCCAGGAGTTTCCTGGATTGTCTATAGCTCGTTGTATTATTTTTCCAGCAGACATCGGGGTGGTTGAAGTCCCCCAGCAGGACAAGATCCTGTGAGCATGATGCCTCCTGTAGCTGGATTAAAAAGACTTTGTTAATAGACTTCCCTTGATCAGGTGGCCTGTAGTACACACCAGCCACAAGGTTGCCTTTGTTGTCTCAGCCTGATTGTTACCCATAAGCTTTTGACTTGCTTGTGGCTGTTCTTCACGGACAGCTCTACATTCTCTGTACATTTCTTGACATAGAGGGCAGTGCCTCCAACCCTCCTTCCTCACCTGTCCCTTCTGAACAGCCTATAGCCACTGATAACCACACTCCAGTCATGGGATTTGTTCTACCATGTTTCAGTAATAGCAATCAGGCCATAGCTTTCTAACAGCACAGTGGCTCCTGACTCCTCCTGTTTGTTGCCCATGCTGCATGCATTGGTGTAGAGGCAGTTCAGCTGGGCTGTTGGACGTTTCACCTTCTTAGAGGAATATCCCTTAATTCCTTTGAGGTATTTCACCAACGGTTCCCTGTTGGCTCCTATTACCCCAGGAGCCCCTGGCCCATCTCTGTAAGACTTAAGTGTGCTGCAGTGTAGCCAGCACGCCTCAGAGTAAGAGGCTGAGGGCCCTCGCTGGTACCTCATCCCTCTAACCAAGGTGTGTCACATATTAGCTGAATGTTTATTGTTCAAAACAGGTGTAGCATTCAGAAGCGAATATACAAATGATACATTTATGAATGCATTAGGTAAAAAAACCCAGTTATTTTCAAACATATTTACTTGCTCATTTTGAGAGGTAAATAGAAACAGGAAATCAGTGGATGCATTTCTGAACTTTTTTGAGCCATATGTGATACTTAGAAACTCTTTTTAAAAACTCACTTCTCTCTGTACAGGCAATCCTACAGTATTTCTACAAGCAAATACATAGAATAACTGTTGAACAATGAGACATTGCTTAGAGGATACACCTTTTTTATTCCTAATATTTCATGTTAGTCAGGTTTAATTAGCTCCAGTTAAGTTTCTATTATGCAAAGTTTTAATATATTTTTTCAAAGAACCTGTGCTTAAAGTACTGATAAATGTTGCTCAGCAAAGACCAGACTATGAAAAGAGCAGTTCCAGAGTTGGACTAGCTTGAAACTGCTGTAAATAAACAGTGAATTCACATGATGTGCCACAACCTCAAAGAGGTTCTGTCCTGCAGAGGATTTGTTGTCTGCAGGACTACTGAAGGACTTGCATTAGTGTTAGTCCAAGATGATTCAGTAGTGGTGGCTATTAAAAGAAGCCTCAATTCCCAAACCAACTGCTAAAAACTATTGCATCAAGCTCAACTCTTGCTCTCTCTCCCTAGAGCCATGCCCCAGACTCTATTAAGGAGCAGTTCCTCCATCTTCTCCCCATGCCCCTATAACCAGGGCTCCACTGTGGCCTTGCTCCATACCTCAGTATCAATTATTTTCATCCTTCATAGTAACAGACTGAACAAGACAAATACTCTTAAACTTTATAAGTGTTAAGAGGATTATTATGGCAACTCCTCCAGATCATTCAGTATGTGCAAATGACAGCTTTATATACCATTTCCAAGCACAGCAACTAAAACCCAAAGTAAATTTAAATTAGGTAACAGATCTTAAATTAAGAATTGATAAAACATTAGACTATTATAATTCAGGTACAGAAGTGGAGAAATATTTCACCATGTTTATGGGTAACTATGAAAACTTCTAATAACTGATATTGAGCTTGCAAGATGACTTGATTATATTTTCAAACTTAGTAGAATTAAACTCCATGTGACATATTAAATAAAGTAGGCAGAATTCCTGTAAGCATAAAAATTAATGTGAATATATTTGGATTTGATCAGCTGAAATGCAATATTATCTCAAATATAAACTATGTTTACCAAGCAGTACACTCATGATACTCAACTATTGAATTTGGCAGTTCTAATCAAATCTGTTGCCAATAATATAATAGATAAGAAATATCCCAACGAATTGAAATGACTTCACACCACAAGTGCCCAAATTACTTCTAGAAGAATGGAGTGAGATTCAGCCTACAGCACCCTCCCTCATCCTTTTTTCTGGCACAACTCTTCCTGTCATGTGGAGAGAGTCTATCCACCATGATAACGTAAGCATCCATGTGATGGTTCTGCCGTATATCTTTGGGCTCTTTGTGTATTCTAACACAAGCATGGATAAATGTCCTTCAGGTGATGGGCAGCATTTTGCTTGTTACTGCTACGGCTTCTGGGTACATGAAATTGCAGAGAAGGCTAGACTGCCTTTGAGTGTCACTGTAA
Source organism: Brachypteracias leptosomus (assembly GCA_013401335.1). NCBI lineage: Eukaryota > Metazoa > Chordata > Aves > Coraciiformes > Brachypteraciidae > Brachypteracias > Brachypteracias leptosomus. Next base: position 33,094 of record VYZX01002781.1, on the reverse strand, counting down.
ATATCTATGTGATGTCACCTCAGAAAAATTTTGAGAATCATCACTCATTACTTTATAGAACATTACATTATAGTACTGGAGTAATATTTTGTAAAATCTACACTTGTTATTCATGTAGTTCTGAAAGACAACATTAAATCTGAATAGAATATAGCCCCAATTAGTTGTGGGGCTTTTCAACTCTAGACAAAGACAGATCATGATACACAAGGAACTAATTTAGACCTGTCCTGTGATCTATACTTTCTAAATACTTCCCAGGGCACAGTTGCATTACCAGTTGCTTGAAGAATAGAGCAGTCCCCAGGTCCATGTGTAGCTGTAGTTTATCAGAAAAGGCAGGTAAACACCAACAAATCCTTTAGAGTTGTGCTTGGTCTTCTTCTGAAGATATATCTATGCAAAGTTCTAAGTTGGAATATCCAGAAAATCTACAGAATATAAAACACATAGAAAATAAGCAAAGAAATTAGGAACAGTGTCTAAAGTTGCAAACCTCCCAAGTCAAAAGGATTTTCCTTTTTAGGTAACTTTCACATTAAGAAAATCAGTAAAGAACAAGCATGTGTTCTGCAGCATGGCGTGTGGTCACACCAGAAGATCTAGTATCTAAAGTAAGGTCCTAAATCTAAGGTCCTAAATCTCCCTTAGAAACACAAAACATTTTACTTCCCTTCAGTCAAATAGAGTGAATCTTGGTCAAAGTGATCAGACACCATGGCAATCAAAATGAACACTGTCAGGCTCTGTAGCAACAAACCAGCATACGGAAGGATGTCAGATTCTTTAGATAGATAATTTACACATGAAAAATGAAGACTTTAGTCGGTTAAAATATGTGTAAGTTCATGTTGAATGTACTGTATAACTTTGATTTGAAAAAAATGAAAAGATACACTATGGTCAAAAAATTCACTCGAAGTTTTTTAAGTTTTTTAAACTTTGAGAATTTACTTTCTGGTTATTGTTTTTGTTTTTTTTTTTTTTAAAGGCTACACTTAAAAACATATATTTCCAAATATAGCTATTGACTTTGCTCTAAACTATAGACCGGCATTTTCAAGCAGAAACAAATTGGAAAACAGTGAAATGAAGGCAAACAGGTGCTCTTTACAAGGGACAAATCAGCCCCAGGTAAATCATCAAGGGGATGGTGAACAAGATGAGGAGGAAATGCACAGCATCTAAATTTCTTCAAGACAGCCCCTGCCTGTGAGGCTCCCACAGAGGCCAGGCCATTATCAAAAGCTGTTTTTCCTGGCAGAACCGTAAAACACTACTTGCACTAAGGATGGAGTTGATCCCAGCTGGATCCCAAAACTGCCATTTGCAGTGGCAAATCAAACACCACAGGGCTTTGTTTTTTTAAATGAAATAATGTATTTTTTGAAAAAATGAAAAGCAATCTCTTCAGAGATTATCAGATTTAGATTTGTTTTTTTAATTCCTCCTCACCAGTTCAGCGCTTAATTATCTTGTTTATGTTCACTTTTCAGAGCCGGAGTGGCCACAGAGACCCTACAGGACAACAGGGAGACAGGAGGTGAAGCTGTGTTAGTCCTTTCCCTCCCCCACAACTATTCCCATCTCTACAGACAGAATAGTGTAGAATTATAGAATGGTTTGGGTTGAAAGGGACCTTCCAACGTCATCTAGTCCAACCCCTCTTCAGTGGTTAGGGACATCTATAATTAGATCAGGTTACTCCGAACCTCGGTATAGTTGATTTTGTTTTTCTTCAGCCAGTTTCTCTTTTGTTTTCTCATGCATTGGATCAGCATATTTTTCATTCAAAAGCAATGACAAAGTTATGATTCTATGACTTCTCCATCTGAAGGGTCAGAATCCAGCTCATCTAATCCATTCAAATGAAATGGCAACAATTCCACCACAATTAGATCATTTTGCACATAAAATCAGGAAGAGCTCTTGCATCGTGAAGACCAGTTCTCCCTAAACCTGGCTACAGAATTTCATTTTCACTCCTGTACCAGCTACAAACATTTGTATTGAACAATCTTGCATTGCACATCTTCTGAAAAGCATTATTTATTTATTTATTTATTTTTAAAGGCAAAACAAAGCAAAATCTGTTTTTCTTCAAGGCATTAATGCAGCATCTCAGAGATGTTTTTGTGGGTTGAAATTTATAAATGCAAAACTAGTCTCTGCAAAACCAATGCTTTGCCCCAAAATATCATTGTGTTGGTGGAAAATCAGTAGGTGAAAAACTGAAGGGGAAGAAACATTAAGGAAGATAAAAACATTTTTTTGATTTTGAAAAAAAATATGTTAATTCTACATTCCTATTTTATTTTCTACTTTATTTTGTCACAAATGGTGATTTTTTTATGGCCTATATTTCACACACAGTATTTTACAACATAGTAACCGCCAATGCACAGTTTTCAAGGAGTACTGTTCCTTTGAGACCAGGCTAATAAAGTGTTCTACCAGTCAGTATTCACCATGTGTTATTGTACATCTTTTTGGTGGCAAGTATAAACAAACCACAATTATATATTTCTTTACACCAGATACTGTCTACTCTTGCTGCCCTTCAGCAGTGGCTCTTCACTCTTTGGGCTGCCCTACTGACACTGACATTGATTTGCCCAGGAACAAGAGGGTTCAACCTTTATGACCATTGGAAAGAAACAGTGTTCCCAAGCTGGGCTGTGGGCTGCACCATGGGTGCTGCTGGCAACTCTATGCAGAGCAATCACTTCTTCCTGGCTCTGCAGAGAAGACACTGGTCAAGGCTGGGGACACCATCAATGCCAGCGATGCACTGTCCCCTTTCTCCTCCAGCTCCTCACTCCTAAAATCCCATGCTCTGAAGATGTGAGTTAAAGAGAAGAGAATGTAACTGCACTGTTGAAGATCACGTTGCTATATGTACAAACATGACTGGGGATGCTAGCGTAAAGAATAATAATAAATCAAGCCTGATGAAAGCACCTCGCTCAGAAACTTGAGCTCGCACAATGGAAGTTTGGAAAGCATCACCAATTAGGGATCTCTTCACAGTGGGCAGCTGATAGGTCCAGTTTCCAAGGCCAGTCCCAGCACATGCATAACATTATTTTCTTCTGCTTTCTTAAGTATTTCTTAATCATAAGAACTGACATTCTCCTGGTTCTTGCATTATAGGAAAGTGTAATTAAGCATACTTGAGGGTTCCCTGTACATTTTGCTATTCAATAAACCTTTTCATTGTAACTGAAGGCCTAAGATTGAGGCAGTAAGGTCAGCTCTCATACTGCACATGTGTTTTCCAAACTGTTATCTATGGTCAAGTCTCAACATTGCAATCCAATAGACAGGGAGGGAGAAATTAGCCCTGTGATTATCACTTCAATTATCCTGCTATTCCATAACTTTCCATTGGTTTGCAGTAGCTTTAGTAGTAGAAGAATCCTGGAAATACCTTGAAGTTCTCTTATATAAGGCTGTCTTATATTTTATAAGTATATACATATACCTTTTGTATAGATAGACTATATAGAAGTACATATTTAAAATGTTATATATGCATACATGCACTGTTCTCCATATAGTATTCTCTTTATAGCTTAGTTTCCCATCCAGGACCTTGTTGTTTGTAAGAATTCAGAGAGGTGATTTGCAAACTGTTGAAAGACCAACCACAGGGATCACCATCTTCCCTATTGAAGGCTAGATGTATCAGAGGAAATTTTCTCTTATTCTCCCCCTCTCCCTTTCTCTCTTTTTTCCCTTTACATATCTCCTTCCCTCCCAATAAAAAAAAAAAAAAAAAGGAGAGAAAGAAAAAAAAATATTAACAGATTGTAGTCCAATTCAATCAAGTGAACTATGGGTCTAATAGAGCATATACTGAAGTCATTAACCTCCCATTGCTTTAAGGGAGAAATCTGCAGAACCTGGTCCTGCTAATCCATGACAGACTATGTGACAGGCTTGGGTCTTTTATCAGTGCTCAATGTACCCAAAGGAAATCACAAACCCAGCACAGGACTCAAAATCAGGTGTCCATAGTATAATCATTCAGAGGAACCAGTCTCAGTCTTGTCTAATTTTATATCAGTGAAACTGCGTCACAGTGCTCCAGAGAGGACAACACGTTCCTTGTATTTTGTTAGAACAGGGCTGATCGTAAATTATTTCGGGCTGTGTTTTCCCTTGGGTAAATGCACTCTCCAGTGAATTCCAATATACTTGAGAATATGCCTCTGCAGCTTAGCAAAATGAGCAGGAACACCAACTCACTGGCTGATTATTGTATGTAAAACATCTTTATATTTGCAATTACTAGGAGAAGTGACAGGACAGTACCTGAACAGGAAAAGTGGAAGCCACTGAGTTTAATCAAGTATTCCCAAGGCAAGAACTATTCTAGAGTACGTGCCAGGCTTGAAAAGAAAAATCCTTTGTGTTTTATTTGTCTGTTTGTTACCATACAATATGTGGTTTCCCTCTCTTCTTTTTTGTGATTTTGACAAGCAGACACTTTGAAGAATGAAAGCTTAAAAGGTCTGATTCCTCTAACACAAGTACATTTCAAGTTTATAATGTCAGGTTTAATTCTATAGTGAACACTAGCAAAACTGATGAAAAATATTTTTGATTTGTGGCTGAATAGATGAAAGATATCCAACATAATGATTTTTAAACTCTACTTTAGAAAAGGGGAAACTAGGAATCCCTTAGGTACTGATAGCGTGAGAAAAAGGCTTATAAGGATTATAAGGTTTCCAAAAGAGCAGTGTTGGTCAAATAATTAATACCATGATAATGCAGACATGGTTTATATTTTAGACTGCTGGTCCTGTAGAATTATACATAGTAATAACACAGAGTTGAAAATCCTGCATTGTTAGTGACCAGATGAAACTCTAACCTTGGATTCAAAAGATGTCTTTTCAAACAATGTTAATACAGCAAAAAGAGGCTTACTGCAAATCCATAAATTCATTTGGAAATAGCTGTAAAAATAGAGTATTTAAGTTCCAGCTAAATAGTTGAAACTGTGCCAAAAGTTTACTTTGCTCACAAATTGTTTTGATTGAAATAGTGCCTATGTTGAGACAAACCCAAGATCCAGACATGTCAGATACCATGCACAAGTTTTTGAATTCCTAGTATTTAAAATACTTCCTAGTGTTTTTCTGTTAAAATACCAAACATCACAGAGAGAAATGGTTAACAGGCTAAACCACCGAGAGTATGAATGCCCAGTCAATCAACCTCATTTTTTACAACTATGTACAAAAGGTTTGAGCCAGGTTTAGATCAGCATCAGCAGAACTTCAGCACCAGATGTCTCTTCCTCTCAATGTGTCCTGCAGTCACAAAATAAATAGGAAGATTTTTTTTATTGAGAATAAGAGAGAAGGAAGCCATGGTGTAGGGATACCACCAGTGTATCCCAACAATTATGTCAGTAGGACCTGAAATGTCATACCAAAGCAGTTCAAAACTGTATTGACACACAAGAAGAAAAATCACTGAGATTGTGGCATGTTGGTCAATACAATCCTAATGTGTTATATCCTTTTTAGGCACTTCACTCCATGCTGTAGCCCAGGGCATCATAAAACCTCTTTGCAGTCCTGAGGCCTTCTCATTTCCCCTAGTTCATGAAAAAAAAAGCTTTTCTTTATTTTTCCCTCTTGAAAATATGCATTTGATTCATAGAATCATAGAATGGCTTCTGTTGGAAGGGACCTCAAAGATCATCTAGTTCCAACCCCCCCTGCCATGGCAGGGACACCTCCCACTAAACCAGGTTGCTCAAGGCCCCATCCAACCTGGCTTTGAACAATTCCAGGGATGGAGCATCCACAACCCCCCTGGGCAACCTATTCCAGTGTCTCATCACCCTCAGAGTGAAGAATTTCATTCTAATTTCCAATCTAAATCTACCCTTTTGGAGTTCGAACTCATTACCCCTTGTCTTACTACTCCAGGCCTTTGTAAAAAATCCCTCCCCAACACTCCTGTAGGCTGCCTTCAGATACTGGAAGGCCACAATAAGGTCTTCCGAGAGCCTTCTCTTCTCCAGGCTGAACAAGCCCAATTCGCTCAGCCTGTCTTTGCAGAAGTGTTCCAGCCCTCTAATAATCTTTGTAGCCCTCCTCTAGATGCCCTCCAACAGGTCTATGTCCTTACGTCCTTCTTGTGCTGGGGGCTCCAGAGCTGGACACAGTACTCCAGGTGGGTTCTCACGAGAGCGGAGTAGAGGGGCAGAATCACCTCCCTTAACCTGCTGGCCACGGTCTTTTTGATGCAGCCCAGGATATGGTTGGCTTTCTGGGCTGCACTCGCACATTGCTGGCTCATGTTAAGCTTTTCATTAACCAGAACCCCAAGTCTTTCTCCTCAGGGGTCCTCTCAATCCACTCGTTGCCCAGCCTGTATTTGTGCCTGAGATTACCCTGACCTAGGTGCAGGACCTTGCGCGCAGCCTTGTTGAACTTCATGAGGTTGGCATAGGCCCAGCTCTCAAGCTTATCAAATCAGCATTCATTCTAAGCAGATCATAATCTGTGATATTATCAGCATTTTTCTTGAAGTTAATTTCTAGAATAAGATGAAGGTTCCTAATGGATTTAATCTCAGAAAGTTTCTTCAGAAATAGAGGTTCAGCTTATTCAAGAAAATGTATAAGGGAGTATAAAGCTCTTTGGCAAGGGATATTCTCTCACATACCTATTCCAGACATTTGAAGCTGAAGTAATCAACCGTATTTTATTCCCAAAGCATCATGTGTAATTTAGTTTCCTTATTTGTAAATTATTTCTGCGCTTAGTGCAGAATTAGGTGCATTAAAACTCTGATGAAAGCCTTTATTAAGTGACTCATTATACTTACTAAAGGCCTGGGTTCAAAAGTTCATATGACTGAAAACTTGCTGCATATTTTCCTGCAAGCTGCAGATTGCATTAATTTTAAGAGTAGTTAGCAGATTACTGGAAGCTTAGCAACTGTACAAGAGGCAATTGGAACTTATTTGCCAGAATCTTTAGAAGTGACTTATTCATTCTTGAATAGAATCCAAACAGATTCTGTAAGAACCATTTTATTATAGATGTTTATAATTTGCAGTGTGGCAATGCCTAGAAATCTCAGTCAAGGACCAAGCTTTACATATACATCACTGGAAGACAGCTTTATATGTACATCACTGGAAGACAGCCCCTAAGGGGGGCTGTTTCATTTAAAAAGCAAAGTGATAAAATGATTCCCATGCACTTTCTAACAATTTGAAGAAATAAATCAATTCATTAAGCAGTTAAAGATTAGCCACACTTCTTTTTCTTTTACTGGAAAGTGCAATGTCTTCTGAATGTCAGAAATAATTCATAGCATTTTATAACCTAAATGACTTCTTGTCTTTTTCCCATTAAATTCAATGGTAGTTCTCCAAGACAACAGCAAAAGCAGGACTTTTGTGAGGTTTAATTAGCTTAAATTGTCCAATTGCCATCTAAAACAGGCACTAAATCATCTAGATACCTACAGTGTCATTTAATAACATTTGTGTTTAATGATATTAAAAGGCTAGGCTTATTAAAATGCTAGAATTATCAACTATCAAAAAACTCTATCAAAGTATGGCTCTTGGGATTAGCTTAATCCTGTACTACAGTATAAATGAAGTTTTCTCATTTTACTGTCTCTATACTCAGGTACATAACAGTTAACTTACAAAAATATGTAAAAAACCCCCTAGTTTTCCAAATAGTTTCTCCTATCAGCTATCACAAAAAGGAAGGACTGATTGAACATTGGATTTCTTCTATTTAAAATCTTTGTCTTTCTGGATTTAGCACAAAGAAGCAGCCTACACAATGAAGAGCATTTACTGCAAATCACTTTGTACAAATATGCAAAATAATGAGAGCAATCTAAGATGGATATAGTGAGTCTTTCACAGATTAGTCTGAAAAAAATCTTATATAGCATTTATTTGAATGCATAGGAAAGGTTTAAGTTTAAAAATGGAAGGAGAAAGATGAAAATATTTTGAGAGGTAAGATGGAGATGAAAACTGTAATAATAAAGAAAAAGAAGTAGGACTGTGCATCTTTTATAGGCAACAGCAGAAAATAATAGCTAAAGACAAGAAAATGAGCCTTGAAGATAATACATCAAATCAGTATGAAAAATGCATCCTTAAGCAAAACAGTTAAACACATGCTTGGATTGAAGGACAGGGAGAGTGCCTCCAAAGCCCATGAGCTAATGTCTCCAGCAGGCTGTTTTCCAGGGCTCAGCTGTACACAGTCACCACTATATCAGCAGCACCACAGGCCACTATCTGGACAAATTGTTGCATTTACATTTCAGTTTTACATTGGTGCCATTTACCTCAGTTTAAAGCATAAAGAGGGAAGTCAGTTACTAAGTCTATACTAGCCAGGCTCAGCAGCAATCTCACCCACAGCACTGCCCAAAGAGCTCAGGCAGGGATACTCGCAACTGGCAGAAAGAGCAAGGCAAATGTTCACCATATAGACATGGGTTATGCTATGACACTTGTCTGTATGGACAAAGAGCATACTTTGTCCTCTGTTATTTACAAATGTAAATGTGACCATAGCAGTACAGTGCAGAGATATCCAAATTAATTCTAATTTGCTATCTCGGCTATGGGCCTGCTTCTGTACTACCTCCTGTATCTTAGTGAGGCGGGAAATTGTGACACCTCAATAAAAAGCTTGATATAGATATGCACCATGCACTGAGTTTACAATATGAACTTTCACCCTTTTGAGAAAGCAATTCTGCTTTTCCTGCACAGTCCTGAGAAATAGCTTTTTGGCCTTCTAGAATATTGAGAGCCCTATGATTCTGCAAGTTTTAGTCCATTTGTTTTTGCTTTCCTGGTAATCCAGTATTTATAGTGCCTCTTACATTTCTTCCACTCAGAAACTAGTTGCAGCAATTCTAAAATAGAAAGCTCAACGGCAACATTAACGCTGCTGTCTTTTACAGAGTTCATAAAGCTTGTTTCACAGTTTCACCATCTTCAACAGACCTGCTGAAACAATTCCTAGGATTCAAATGCAAGCACAGCCCTGACAATTTCTTTGATGTTTAAATCCAGTGCAAAAAGAGCACAATTTGAGCATTTGCAGTGATAGCAACAGCTGTGCAGAAGAGAGGCTATTATGCTCATTTTGCCTAAGAGATGATATACCATGATTTGTTTGCAGGGAGTTTTGCCAATTTACTAAAATAATAGAGAACTAAATTCAACTTTGTTGTTAAATGGAATAACTGTAATGAGCTCCAGACCTACTCAAGGACTGTGTTTGGTCCATCTAACCCTGAAGTGATTATAAATGTTTTTTGCAAAATCTGTCTTTCACAATAGGTGCACCTAAATAACATAAAACCAGCAGATATGATTGTCTTCCAGGCAGATCAAAAGGCACATGGACATATCCTCAAGGTGACAAGCCCACACTTGTACAACTTGCTTGTTCACATCAGCTACTTTGGATTTAGTAGTACTTTAACAGAATCATAGGGCTGTTCACAGAATCATAGAATGGTCAGGGTTGGAAGGGACCTTAAAGATCATCTAGATCCAACCCCCTGCCATGTGCAGGGACGCCTCCCACTAGATCAGGTTACTCAGAGCCCCATCCAGCATGGCCTTAAGAATTTCCAGGCATGGGGCTTCCACCACCTCTCTGGGCAACTTGTTCCAGTGTCTCACCACTCTCATGGTGAAGAACTTCTTTCTAGCGTCTAATCTGAATCTACTCACCTCTGGTTTTGACCCTAGTCCTACCACTACCTGACATTCTAAAAAGTCCCTTCCCAGCTTTCTTGTAGGCCCCCTTAAGATACTGGAAGGCCACAGTAGGAACTAACTTATAGAAAGATCTAATCACACATACAATGCCTTGTATCACTGGCAAGTTATGTTACTTCTCATAAGGATTACACAATTGGCTTTGTTGGTTTTGTGGAGTGATATTTCTTAGGAAAGTCTGTAAGTATATGACCAGTAGGAATTCTTTTTAGGGGCTGCTGAGGTTTAAACTGACTTATGCTTCTTAAACTCTCTTTTGCAACAGTACAGGATTTTGTTATTAAACTCAATTCAAAAAAAACAATTTTGGTTTGATTTAACACTGATATATTTTGAGAATCTCTCTTTCTTTGTATTTCTATTTTATGAGTGCATTATTTTAATTGGAAGGGAGAGATTAACTTGGACTGGCAGAAAGAAATAGATACTATAAATATGTAAAAGCCTTTTAGATAATACCAATAAAAAAGCTCACATATCAAATTTTTAATTAATTTTTACAGACTACATAGTACAAAGGCAAAACCAAAGCCAGTAAAATAAACAAACAATTCAAATCTACTCCAAAATTCATTTTTCCTCTAAATTCTTAAAAGATGCTGACTTCCGTAAATTCTT